>QDHC01001623.1:156282-168292 GCA_013186455.1 Papilio dardanus tibullus | reverse complement strand
TGACGTCATTCACCTTTAGTTAGTTTTGGACAGCGTTTACATTGTTATAGTTGAATATTGGATTTTATTTTCATGTTTATAAAGAAGGAACAAAAATTGTAATACTCACTCTTGCACAGAACAATTACTTCTTAGGATGTACAAGGTTCGATGGATGCGTTGTGCAGTCCACTGCGCTGTGTTGGAAATGTGTCATATTTACTAAGCTAAATTCACACCTATTTCGCACCACATAAAGCACACATTCGAATGACAGGCGCCAAAGTACAGTCGAGGTACTTCGTAATGGTACATTTAGAATAAGGAATTAGTTCTAGTGCTGCCGAGGTTTATTAAACACAAATGATAAACAATTTTGTTATATTAAGCTTTTATTTTTCTAATAATTTTAATTATAAATATACATAGACTCATCACAGCAATATAGACATTGGTATAAAGTTACAAGAGGCGTCCCAAAAATAAAGAAAATTCTAATATTAATTTAATTTTATCAACAGTATAGTTATTTAACTATTAATATTAATATACTCAAAGTATAGTACAACAATAATTCGATTTATATTGCAAGCTGTTTCAGCATTTGATAAAGTCAACTGCAACGATTAACAAGCAGTTAAACAACAGATAACTTTACTGTACTAAGTTAATAAAGCACTTTTCAAGTTATACATCAAGCTTGCATATTAACTTAATATACACTTAGCCACATTTTACCTTTAAAGTTTAGCATATAAGTAAACGTTAAATAAAATATTATTGCATCAACGTATTTAAAGTAACTTATCAAATAACCAGTTATTTTAGAATTTTAGCTATGATATGTTGAACGATAAAAAGAGCTAAGCTTTTTATATATCGAGGTGAGTTTTTGATTTAAAATAAACCATATTACAAAGAAATTAAGAATCAATGTTGCTTGACTGATATCTTAACTGTGAAAGAAAATATTAAAATTTTGTTTCATTACATTATTTTCATATTCCATTTAATGTTCATAGTTCATATTTCGTTATCATTTTTTTTTCTCCATGCAAAAATTGAATAAATTGTACTACAATTAGAAAAACAAATATAATGTAATTTTAAAACAATAACTTTTGAAATTTTAACTTTTTAAACAGTTTAAAAATTATTTATTTATTGATAAAATCTTGATTTTCAAGTAATGAGTATTTCTAGAATTACTTTTTATAATTATGTACTAAGTTACAAAGGCGTTTAATAATAAATGTACTTTATGTTAAAATCAAATCTGGAAATCTTATGTCTCTTTCTAATTACAAATGGAAGGTGAGAGGTTCGATAGTGAAAATGTGCAAATTATAAAATCTTCAATTTGTGATATTTATCTTGATAAAGAAAAAAAAAACATTATTTCTCTTCATATAAAATAAACGCTATAAAACGCACACGTTACCTTAAATTCTCGAAGTCATTAATAAAAATAAAGTTGTATTAGATATTTTCATTATTGACAAAGATTCCTAAATATACAGGCAATATTATAAAAAGAAACAGTTGTTAACTATATAGTACAAGTGTAGTCATAACACGAGCTTTCTTCTTGCGCTCTCCCATCCTCGTTTGATACGCGGATGTTTGACGATGACCCCTTAGACTCCCAAAGACCTGGGGTTTCGATTATCTAAAATATGGAACGTATATAAATCATCTCGTAGTTCAAATTATAGTGCGACAAGAGAGGTGCCTCTTTAGTCTTGCGTTGTCAATTGCCTATTTTTTAATTGTTCACCAGATATACTTCTATCAAATATTTATACATTGTATCCAATACATGGGAAAAGTAATTTCGTATATGAAGTATGAAAAAAGTTTCAGTATAGTATAAAAGCTCAACGCAATATCAATAAAATGACAAAGTTTATTGTAGAACAATATCCAAGTTAATGGAACAATACTAAAGTAAAGCTTTTATCATTTTTCAAAACTTTTCAATGCATTTATTTAAAAGCTGCACTAACACAAAACTTTGTGAAATTCAGAGGAAACTTGCATAGCACTTAATTAAAAGGTTATTGAAAGTCCGGGATCAAACTTACCTTTTGCACGAGCTCTTCAAAAGCCAAGTTTATGCCTTCTTGAGTTTTAGCGCTGCTTTCTATGAACAACATTCTGTGTTTCATCGCGAACGCCTGCCCCGCCTCTCTCGGAACTACACGAGGCTACACCAACATTAATTATATTAATTACGATAAGATTATCCACCAAATTACCCAAGACAGCAAAGTTTCACTACATTCTATAAAGTAATGAAGCTGCGTTTATTATAAAAAAAAGTATGAATTAAATAAAAAAATGTTTAATGACAAAGAAGCTAAATTAATGTAACACACACAAAAACATGAACGATTTTTTTAAAATTATCAATTTTTTCAAATTCGTTAATTTTAAACTAATTGTTAATTTGTGGTGTAAATATTTTCTTCCGTAACAAGAACACCGCGAATGAAGGTGACTGTACATTGGATCATCTTATGTTATCAGATTTATAAATAGTATGTCATATCAAGTATCATCAATATTAATACTTAATTCTAATATCTAAGTGTAAATCTATCTATAATAAATGCCAAAGTTTTAATGGATGGATGGATAACAGGATATTTCATCATCATCATCATCCTATCTACTGTTGAACAGGATGGTTGTCAGTAGGTGAAAAAATTGCTAACATTTTGATGAATTTTGGTACCCAAGTCTTTAAGTGCTCTCTGATAAAAATATTTGCTTCGAACTGTTTTCTTTTTTTCAATGACTAGTATAAAACGGTGAAGGAAATCATCGTAATGCAACCTGCACATATCAGCGAAGAAATTTAAAGATATGTGTGAAGTCGACCAACCCGCACTGTGCCAGCGTGGTTGACTATGGCCTAGGGTAGGCTCCGAGCACCTCAGTTAGGATGTATAGTGAACTGGTGATGATGAATTACCTTATCAATTTTATTTCCAACCACAAGACAGACAATATTTTTCTTTGTAGAGTAAACCTGTAGTTCTTCGACCCACTCATTTAGTTTGGCCAATGTTTTTGGATCCGATGTATCATATACCAAAATAGCTCCATGTGCATCTCTAAAATAGAATTCTAATTAAATAAACTATTATTTTATTATTATGTAAGGTTGAATATTTTAATATGTGTTATTTTTGTATGTTTTTAAGACTTTTACATATTATTTGATGAGTAAAAACAAAATTTAAAATGATTTAGCACATAAGTTTAATAGACCAATTCATAAAATAATTAAAATATTATAATTTACACAGAAAATCTATATATAACAGGTGATAACCTTATTCTTCCCCATTATCTTTGTTATTTAACCCCTTCTTAAACCTAAAACTCTAACAAAGGATGACCAAGAAATGTACACTTATTTCACCGTTTAAACTTCAGTGAGTCATTATTATTAGTAAATAAAAACCTGTACCAGATCTTAATAACATGAGTGCAGCCGTTTTTATTTACTAATGTACACTTATTACCAAAAAAATGCAACAAAAATTTAAATTAAATACCTGTAAAAACTATTTGTCAATGTCCTGTATCTCTCTTGTCCGGCCGTATCCCAAATTCCCAATTTAACTTTAAGTCCATTCACATCCATCACTTTACACTTGTAGTCCACTCCGATTGTGGCCGGGAAGGAAGCATTGTAGTCCCCAGTTGTGAATGCTAGGATTATACTAAAATAATATATAAATTTGTTATCATAATTAATTATTTATCAGGTATCGCTGGATTGATGAGGCTGAAAAGGACATAGGGGAGCTCCACGTCGATTGGGTTGGGATGGCATGGGATCGCCAAGTATGGAGAGATTTCTTGACGGAGGCCAAGGCCCACTTCGAGTCATCGTGTCACCCTAGTTAGTTAGTTAATTAATTATTTATAGGGATTTTTAGTCTCATACTGATGTATGTTGAACACATCAGTATCCAACCCATTGACTTGATAATCTCTTTCTGTAGGAAGTTGGTTAATTTGTAATATATGTCATTAAATTTTTATAAAAATTTAAGTTTAAAATTACTATTAGTTATTTGAGACTACATTGTATTAGTGAATAACTGATTCTATCATCTTTTAAATAAATAAATTAAACAGTCTGCCTCAATTTTTTTCAAAACAAAAACACTAATTTCCTGCCCTTGACACACCTCAAATAGTGCGCAATTAACAAAGAATTGTTTAATAAATACTGCTGTTTACCTCGATTTACCAACACCACTTTCTCCAATAACTAAAAGTTTTAATGTAGTCACGCAGTCCATTTTAGAGTCTTATAATACAACACGAAAATAGAAAAAAAAGGTACAAGATACAATCCCTTTGTTGATTAAAAGTATCTCCCCTGAATTACTGGTGTTAACTTTAAAGTTGAATGAGTTGTACTCTCCTACGTAACTAATCAATACAATACATAAAAATATAAGCAACTAGAACTTTAAGATACACATATTGCAAAATATTAATAACTTTTCACTTTCGTTTACTTGACAATGACACAACAATGACATGACGTTTTGCTTCTTGAATCACCCTGACGTTTCGTTTCGTATATTCCGTTTTGCACGAAAAACAATAAATTCTAATTTTGCAAAATGAAAATTATTATCTTTAAATCCTTTTTAGTTAATACATTTCAATTAAAGAAAAAAAAACGGGAACTAAAAATGTATTTATAAAGACGTTTTGGCAATATGAACTCAGTGTAGTTTGGCTACAGCAGAGAGTTTTTCACGTCTTACGGTTCGGTAGGTCTCTCACGGTTTAGTAGGTCTTGTTCCTAGAAACTATGCCTATTAGGAAATCTTTCTCCTTCTACGGTTATTTTAGCATTTTGAATTACACGAGAAAATTTAATTTGTTTACTATAGGTATTAAAATTACCTCATTTGAATTCGTTGGAAAGGCAAGTACTTATACCAGGTTACTCTAATTTGATAAAAATAAAAGACGTTTAGGGAATATGTATTACTGCTGAATAGGAAAGTGATTTCTTTGGACTGAAAGTGCAATTGTTTAGAAAGGAGAGGATGGCAGTGCACTTTATACACAATAGGCGTTTCACTGAATGCGTTCTAATGAAATAAAGAAACGTTTTGTCGAAGCGAAGGCATTGACTCCGGGCCCACATATGAGATGAATAGACTCCGCTGCGACCTACTTGTTTCTTTGTAGATGGAAAAATCCATTATCTCACGTTCCGTTCAACTATCGAGATCGAGCGAAAGCTTGTCTTTGTTCATATTTATTATGCCGTTATATTGTATTCCATTTCGCTTTGAACTTCGCTCACTTGATTTTATACACGCTTAGCATTCTGTTCTTTTTTCAAAATATATTAGTATTAGCGCCAGGCGCCAGCGTATCCTTGTTGTTCTATATTTTGTTCCTGGCGAGTATGTAAATAAATTAAAACTACCTAAGATTTATAAAACAAAATCAGTTAAATTACATATTTCGTGTTTGAGTGTACTTCGACCCTAAAATAGTTCAACAATTTAAGCAGACCTAAACGTAATAACTCTGCTATGTTTTAGCCTTTTTAGTCTTCGGTTTGATATCTTTAACTCTTGACTAATACCGCTATCTAGTATTTTCCGAACGAGTTAGAACGTTCATATTTCAGAATTTGTGTCAAAATGTACAATTGGATTTTATTGATTCGAATTCATTGGAGGTAATTTAAGAGAACGATTCGATAACGCATTAAGGAAAGTAAGATTTATTCACGAATTGAATAATAAAGCGCGCCATTCAGCGATGAGCGTCGAACCGAACGCTGAATTTGAATAAAAGCTACGGTTAATATGACTGACGTTAAAGCGCTTTACAGCTCACGCGACTTGATCGTTTAATTTGTTAAAGAAGCTGCTTAAAGCTTCTGTTATCAAAGTGTTGTAGGGACTAAACTGGTTAACGAAATTGTCTATTGTCCTATTGTATTCCATTGACAAAACTGCAATAGATAACTGATTTTCCTATAAGCAACAAATTAAATGATAGAAATTAATTCATAACGTTTTACTAATCATTAAATTCGATATTTAAATATCATAAGTATGCAAAAATGCTATTGCTCTCATTCACCTCGTCTCGTTAACGTATCGTGACGTTTAATATTCCCCCTCGTAGTAAAATATTAGGGTTGTCAGATAACGAAAAACAAAGTGAATGTCAGCTCCTTTCGAGATTTCTTGTTGCGATAAATTTGTTATTTTGTTGTCAGCCATAAAATATATTTACGTTATAAATTCGTTCTCATTACTTCAAATAAGAAATAAGTATAAATTAAACAGGAAATTTCCGTTTTCTCTGATCGGAAAATTACTTTTTTTTAGGTTAATAAGCGTTTAAAATATGTTCGACAACTCATTTTAACTACAAAATTAAATTATACATTAAAACAGGTCGAAAATATTAATGAAATTGCGTTTGACAGGTAATATAAACCACTGAATGCAAAGGACTTTGTAGTAAGAGTTTGGAATACCATATTTTTTTTGACAACCCTATGTATTTTATGTTTCTATGGCGAAGCTGTAAAATGTTATACAGAATCATGATTGTTCATTATTTCCCATCTTTTATTAAGACGTAGCTAAAGCCTTTAAATTACTAAAGAGTTTTAAATGGCATAAGATAATTATAACGAGGAGAATTTATAACATCGTTTAAGTAAGAGCGAAATCCAATCCTTCCCTACGAAGCGATTCAACGAATATCAAAAATCTATGGAACTAACAATGACGTTCGATATCTCACACGTGACAAGCACATGACTTGAATATCTTTGCCACTTGCGTACATTTTTGTCGTTTCCATCACCGATTTCGCCAATCGAAAAATACTTTGGGTAATCCCCTTGGGCTCTGCGTTTGATCGCGGGCCACGACAGCCCGATGGCATTCATGTCATTCATTTTGGTACTCACTCACTCCGCAGCGCAGCGACTCGAAGTGAGTCTTGGCCTCCGACACAAGAGAACGCCAGTGTCGCCTATCTTGCGCTATCTCCTGCCAATCAACTATCTTTAGCTCGTGCAGGTCCAGCTCTACGGCGTCACGCCAGCGGTACCTGAGCCAGCCGACTGGTCAGCGGCCAATCGGTATCCCGAGGATACCGCTTTTCCATTTAAGTAACAACAAAAAAATCGACTCGAACAAAATGATTAACCGTAAATAAATTAAAATGAGCATACAAAATATGTCTCCATTTCTCAGTGTCACAAGGGTTTGCGTAGAGATAAACCCTTTATTAACATCGTACATACATCGCCGTTAATTTATTACATCATTCTGCCCATAAATGGTTAATTCTCACGACAAAGATAATATAATTTGTCAAAGGGTAAATACGACAAGAGTTAACCGCGATAGTGGCAAGAAGGCCTGTAATGAATGCCCGTCCGTCAGCCGGGGATAAAGTCTGACAAATATGAAGGGAGCTTTTGTTATGCTAATTATAAAGTCGCTTGAAGCGTTCCATTTGTTTCTGAAATAAAAATAAACTGAATAAAATCAACATTTTTTAATTGTAAGGCAAAGTATTAAAATTAATTACGAGGAAGTATGACAGTATGACAAATATGGCCTATGACGACAGACACCTGACCAAAGTGATTGCTTGTAAATATTGTGTTTTGTGCTGTTTTTTCTATTTTGCTATGTTTAAGTTAGATATACGAATACTACTGCTTTATAAGAATAGCATGTAAGTTTAAATGGTGAGTGAATAAAGGCTATTATTGTTATTATTTTAAGTATGACAATCAAATAGAGGCTAGTAATTAATTGCAAGCGATAAGCCAGGATAGTATCTTAGTCGATTAGCAAGAACAAATATCCGAAGAAAGGATTTACTAATCTACTCAACTAAAATGTCGCTGTTTGGACACGTTTAGTTACTAAATTACTTGCTACGTGACTAAAATGCCATCTCTTTGTAGCTCATGTACTTTGGGTAATCAACCAGCGATTCGATAGCGAACATCAGAATTGTAAGGAACTGACAATGACGTTCGATATCTCACACGTAACAAGCACATGACTTATCGAATATATCTGTCAGTTTCATACATTTTGTAGATTCCATCAGCGATATCGCCAATTGAAAGATACTTTGGGGTTGCCAGGTAAGAGAAATGCGGCTATCGTGGTTTTGTCAGAAAATATACCCGTGATAATCCGTAACCCCCCTGGTGCGTACAAGGCTTAACTCTGTGTCGGTCTTAGGTGGGTCTACTGTATAGTGCACACGAAGTAGAAGTAATACACATAATTTGACGAATTCTACCTATAGGTGAAATCTGGTGTTGTTACTAATTAAAAGTGAGTATAGCCGAATTATTGTTTCTAACGGTACAAATTGGATAGACAATTTAGCTGACGGATTGTTGGCAATATGTTGTTTGAAATAAATCAACATATACTAGGGTCGCATATGTTCATTGAATATTCAAGTGAGGTTAGGCGTGATAGCATCTGGTGAAATGTAAAAACCTAAACATATCGCGGGGCCCTCGGAAAAAAACATATTGTACATTATTAGTATATTATTCAGGCATCCGTCTAAAAAAAAGATTGTGTGTGTTTTAAGAAAATTGAATTGTTGTTATTTGTGATTTTTCCATGAAAAAATATCATAGACAATAGGTATTATATATTAAAATCTTAATTGTGGAATTCCTTAATAATAACATCGAAAAAAAACATTTTTTTATATATTTTGATCACAAAGTTTAAGCTTAACTCTAAAAGAGTTCTATTCTAGCAGTAACTTGTTCTTATATATTATTTTATTGAAGTTTTTCGGATTAATTTGATTCATAAATACCACACCTTTTTCGGTAATAAAAATAATATTGTAGTATACTTAAAATATCATTATCACAACAATAAGATAGATTTATACCTCCTTTGTGATTGGTAATGCGTTTACACGATCCCCTTTCGTATATTGAGGAAAACTAAAACCTTACAATAAAGGGATATCATCTCGTTATACTATTTTGATTTTTCGCAACGAAATTATATTTCGATACGTTCTTTCCTGTTCATATCTATATCTATACTAATATTATAAAGAGAGAAACTTTGTATTTTTGTATTGTAATAACTCAAGAACTATTGTGCCGATTTCAAAAATTCTTTCACAGTTAGAAAGCTAGACTATCCCCGAGTAACAGGGTATATTTTTTAATTCGCTCGGACGAAGTCGCGAACAACAATCCATAATAAAATATTGGCATTCCAATCAATTAAAAAAGACAAAACGTGATGAACAAAAAAAATATTATAATGCTTTCTCTAACTGGCTTTTGCCGGCGACTCTGTCCTCTCTGAATATAAAAACTCAGTAAGTAGTCTGTGTGTTCAGACTATGATCTACATAACATGTGCCAAGTTTTATTGAGACCCGTTGACATGTTCTAAAGAAATCTTCAAACAAACATTCATTAATCCAAATATACTTAATTACACACTCCGCTGGCGCAAAGACCTAAAGTAGCTCTTGGCCTCCAAAACAAGAGAGCGCCATCTGTCTCCTGCCAGTCATTCGCTTGTAGCTCAAGCAGGTCCAGTTCCACGGCGTCTCCCAACAATATCTGGGCGGGCCGATGTGTCGGCGGCCACTCAAGGTACCAAGATACGCTAGCTTAACGCTCCGGTCTTCACCCATCCTCACTACGTGGCCCAGCCAGCGGAGTCTCTCAGCTTTGCTGGAATCCAAACATACGTATTTTTTAATATTAGTATGAACTAAATATGTATGTAAAACAACTACTTCACAAAATGATTAGAAAAACATTTGTTTTAATATTGAAGGAAACAAAAGAATCGCGAACACGTCTCTAAATGCATTAGAACATGGAAATGCCAAATTGTTTCAATACAAAGTAAACAAAGGCTTCGTTCCGACGCGGAGCGGGATCTCTTTACAAACAAGAACTCTTGTCCAATAAGGAAAGCAAATTGAATCGGACTGTTTGAAATTTGCCAGATTTAACTTTTTCGATTTCCCCCTACCGATATTATATTGTTCACTTCCGTGCACGTACAGTCGAGGACGTATACTTGCTACCCATTTTAATAAAACATCTGACATTGACTACGCGACAAAATCATTGTTACCTTGTATAGATCGACAAGATATCGGCGCCGGAGGGTTACTATTCTTTTTTTGTTATCTTATAAAGTGGAAATTTTACAGGGCTAGATATCCTTGTTTGTAGGCTATATTTTTCAATTCCACGCGGACGAAGTCGCGAGCTACAGCTAGTTATGAAATATTTGTTCTTCAACCAATAAATTAAATTCATTCATTATTCAAAACAAATTGGTATCATTTAATTGAGCGATAAAGCTTGAATTTGTACTTGTACACGTTACGTGTGGGGGCAATATTTCCCTCGGTCTCGTGACGATATCTGTGCTGCCCTCATTAATGTTACATTTATTTTCTTGATGTAGATTTATTGCTGTTAAAATGTTTATAATGAAGGATACAATTTGACTTTGTTACCATAATTAAGATTTAAGTATGGTTTTAGGCTTTTTTCCACTAAGTTAATTGTCAGCGACTGCTATTTCCATGGCAGTTTAGGCAGCGCTAATGGTGACGGCAAAGATGGATAAAGAACTAGGGGTCACTCGTTAACAGTCGCGCTAGTAAAATGAGATCATTCTTTGCCACCTCTTGTCAATTTATTAATTGTGGATGAATTTCAAAGGTTACTTTTCTGTTATACATGAAACATACTCTGTTTTACAATATTCTTTATTTATTATACTAAATATTCAATCTTATCTTCCATTTCAATATATTACCTTTGTTGATGTACATTGTGAATGGATACTATTAGTCGTTGAACGAGAGTGCGCAGACTATCTCTCGAACTTGGGCAGAGCAAACTCAGAGCGGATTATTTGGAATAGAATGTCAATTCCATTGCAATTCTCTATCGAAACGCCAGGTTACTCTTCAAACTTACTCATTTGTGAGTAGTAAATGAAAGTTTATCAAATAATGTTAGATTTTTTTTTCTTAAATTAGCTACAACAATATTGGTATTCATTGAGAATTTTATAGTTCTTCATTACACTGCTGTCCTGTTCCCCTTTTTCAAGTACGATGATAGAGATGGTTATATTGTCGTGCTGTTATTAATTAATGAAAGCAAGTTATAGACCGACAAGGATAACTGAAAATGACCTTTATCATACTTTAACTGTCTTGTAATTATTCTTTTGTGGCATTTTCTATATCCAAGTATGTTATACAGAATTTCTGAGAGAACTAACCACGATAGCATGTCTCCCACCGGGCCACAGATCCTTGTTTGCCTTTATATTTGATATCGAAATACTATCGATGTTCACACCAAAAACTAGGTTCCCTAACGCGGCTTGCGGTCGCTGCAAATTCATTTGCATAACAAAATCCTCGTTTCATGCCCCATTTGCATATTCACAAGTTACATGAAACTGGTTTAACGTGAATTTTAATCATCGATTGATTCTATATAAATATTTATATAAGGGGGATTTTGTGAGTTACCATGTTACTAGTTATTATAACTACTATACGTTTTTAAGTGCCTACTTTCCCACTTTCATTGCTAAATGTTATATTGCGTTGTTATACTTTTCATCTCCATCTTACTTCTTACATACTAATATTATAAAACAAAAGTTACGATAGATGTACCCGAAACAGCCCTATATATCTTGCTGCAATTTGGTACTTTATGCCCGGTAGAGGCGCTGTATAATTCTTATACTTTTATCGATAACGTTACGAAACCTCTTAAATATTCACGATAGGTCCTTCTACTGCACTTTTTATCTGTAAAACTTTTATACGGCATGTAGAGTTTCATCGTATATAATTCTTCTGGAAGCTGATAAAATCTTGGTTAACTGGTTTTTAACTTTGTAAAGCCGACTTAGGTTGACGTACTTTGGACCTTAGTTAC
>QDHC01001623.1:130034-156016 GCA_013186455.1 Papilio dardanus tibullus | reverse complement strand
CTACTATCAAAAGACAACAGTTTATCATCATCATCACTAGCTCACTATAAGTCCCAACCGAGGGGTGCGGAGCCTACCCCCTAAGGGGTGACTAGGCCATAGTCAACCACGCTGGCCTAGTGCGAGTTGGTCGACTTCACACACATCTTTGAATTTCTTCGCCGATATGTGCAGGTTGCATCACGATGTTTTCCTTCACCGTAAGAGCGTCGGGTAAATATGTACATATGAAATTTAGTTAATAATCTGCCGATATTAAAACAGTGCAAAAAGTGAAGAATGCTTGATTAGGTTTTAAAATATAGTTACGTAAAGAAAGACAAAGTCTGAAAAATGGGTTCTTTCAAGACACAATTTTATAAAACACTTATACGGAAAAAACATTTAGGCCCAATCTTGGTTTAACCTATATGTCTAATGCCAATAGCAATGAAATCGTCGAACTAAGCTATGTACAAATCTGCGGTCAACTTTGACCGTATCGGACCGAAGTGGACCGGACTGCACAAGGACCGAGTGAACTGTCAAATGCAGTGCACTGTCCGGACAACTTTCAAAAGTTGGAACATACGTGCTAAACTTTAAAGTTGTAGTTTCCCTTTTATAGTGTGGGTTTCTACTGTTATGCTACTGAAAAATCATAATATTATCTCTGTTTTTTTCATACTAGGGCTTCATTATACCGAGTTCGCGAAAAAGCGGAGATTTTGTTACGTAAGGCCGCTTTTGCGTGACGTCGGCCTAATGGAGCCCTACGGTTAGGGAGAGAATAAGATATAACGATGTGGTTTTGTTTATAGTTATATTTTAAACAGCGAGTTTATCTCTTTCTCAAACACCGTCGACGAATCTGCATCCTCTGGTGTTGCGGTTCATGGGCGTCGTTGTTCTCCTCGGTGTACAGGTCACTCGTCTGTCTCTTCTTTTGTTTTTAAATTGAAATAAATAATGTATGTATAAAGCGTATAAGTAAGCATATGGATTATAATCCGTCATTGATCATCCTACGGATTAGAATATGTCATTCAACCTTTTGACCATATTTTTTCACCACAATGTTGACCACAAAAGGGAGTCTGCGGCAGATGCAAATACAAATTTGCATAACAAAATCGCCGTTTCATGCCCGATTTACATATTCACAAGTTCAAACACAGAAGCCGTTCGTTGGAATTTAATTCTCGTTATTTATTTATAAATATCGTGATTTATCAACGTTGGGACTGACCAGGTTTTCTAACATCCTTTTTTATACTTAATCATTTTTATATTTCAATGGTAAAGATATATTGGATTTGTAACAGTAACCCTACTGCTTTATTAGACCGATATCACCCAAAAAACCGGGCTTACGCCGAAGAAAAATCTCCATTTTATGCGCGAACTAGGTCTAATGAAACCGTAGACTAATATAGCTCGTAATTACATCTTCCGCACGGCATGGCCGGCTCGGCTGGTGCAATACCACGACTACACAGAAGACAGACGTCAAATGGAAGCTATTCCGTGTATCGTTTGACGAGTGTGGTGCTGGAGGCCTAATTTTAATCCACTTTCCCTTCCTAATCTTTTCCTACAAGGAAATGATGGGAAGAGGAAGTGGATTTTCCTGGAGAGAGGACGCATAGGAAGAGGAATTATCCTCTTGATGTGCGTCTCTTACTCCGAAGATTAAGGGTAGGCAACGCATTTGCAATTGCAGATGTCTATGGGCAGCGGTCGCTTCGCTGTTTCAGCGAGTCCAGGAGTCCGCTGGCTCGTTTGCCATTTAATAATGTAAAAAAAACAAAGAAGACAAGCGTGAAGAAGAGAAGTAATTCCGAGTTTCGTCTGATGACACTTTTCTATTTTAGCAAATGCCGTTTACGCGTTTGCCACCTCAAAACTGTTTAAAAAAGAACTTAATAAATAATAAGCACATGTACAATCTTTAAATTTTATATATACTGTACTCAACCATATTTTCACATACATGTATAATAGTAAAGAAAATTAACCATTGTAAAAGGTTTTAGAAAATATAAGCCATTTCACAAGAGTAGTGGAGCAAGATCGCGGAAACAAGGCGCATAAACAACACGATTTATACGCCAAGGAAATATTAACTAACAGAATATGGGAGCGTAACGTGAGAGCTCGGAATTTGAGGCGAAAACACCGCTATACTTCAGTGGAAATGCACCTTTAGCCTAAGGGTACGTTCCCACTACGCGCAGCTGAGCAGAACGCAGCGGTGTGGGAATGTAACTAAAGTTATTATCAAATATTGTAGGTCGATTGAGAAGGATAACCAATTTTAAAATATCTTTGATTTTGGTTCTAAATACCTCGTTTTATTTGTAAATGTAGGTTTTCATTGCGGAAAGAATACAAAATCATTATGTTTATATTCTAAAATTAAAAGAAAATGAGAAAAATGTTATTTATTAAGTATTTGTGTTTTTTTTCGACAGTGTTGACGCAGGTTAAGAACAACATATCCAACAGCATTTTCCCTATGATAAAAAACAGGTTAAGAATAACATAGTTGCCATAGCAGCTACATTTTAAGTTATTAATTTGCAATTATTTAATTAATTTGTTATTATTATTGAGTTTTTAAATGAACTACCCGCGGTCATGTTATGTGGTTAATATAATGTGGTGCGGTCTGGACGTCACTTACGAGCTATATATATTCTGTATTAATTATTTTAATAATAACATAAAAATATACAATTTATAAAAGCAAATAAAATAGTAGTAGTAGTAGTTCGACTCATGATGGGCTCCATTTTCCGCAACTTCGTGACAAGTGCGTATTTTGCGTCACTTCATACATATCTTTGAATTTCTTCGCCAATATGTGCAGGTTGTATCACGATGTTTTCCTTCACCGTAAGAGAGTCGGGTAAATGTACATTTGAAAATCGAAAACCGAAAAACACGGTACACGGCGGGATTCGAACTCGGGATCTGTACATTAAAAATTAAAAGCTAAACCGCTGAGCCACCGTCGCTCAAAAAGTGATTATTCCACTAAAATGTAAGCTTTTGTGGGTATTTATTAAACAACAGTTACCGGACAGTGTATTTTAAACCTTATCTCGCAGTCATAGAGCTTAGTTTCGTGTTTGTAAGCTTTAAGCTTAAAGCTGCAAGTGTTTTTATCGGCACTGTCATAGTCATGTGTAGGCTGCTAGGAAGCTTTTAAGGCTGATTTATTGTGTCAATATGTTTGCTATAATAGCAAACTAACGTATTTCATAACTGCGTATTTCTACTGTAATTTTGTCAAAGAAAAACAGGCCAAAATTTTCAATCGCCACTCAAAGTAAGAACGTCTTACAGTCCGTGCTTAAAACGATCTTGTTTAATTTTGACATCACTTACATTTTAAGCGATTCTTAAATTTGAGTGTCGTTTTAACATTCGGTCGTAAGTCAGATAAACTATCTACACTAAGCCTCCTTTAGTAATTATTTAATGACTGCGTACGAAATAAATTTTACGTACGTACTTTACTAATTTCATAAATGCAAAAGGTTTCGATGTATTATTTTGTATTAGACTTTTTTCACCCTTAAATGCACTATTTTTGTTTTATGTTTAAAAATATATATTTGTGTAATAGACATGTATTACTGTCTAGGAAATGTATGTATTACTGTTTAGTATGTTGTTTAAAAACAACATTGTCCATTTATGGGTTAAATTCTTTACTTAAAATCTGCTTAGGTACAACTTAAATATAATTTCAGAAACATACATGTACACGTACATACGGCCACTTTTCTATGCTAAGTATTAGCAATATAAAAAGCTTTTAGCGCGGAGCCTCGCTAACTTAGCTGAGAAACCTTATCTATCTACTGTCGATTGAGTGAACCACTTTCAATGAATTACTTTGATATTGTGATGTACATTTTAAGCTTTTACTTTGAATTTTCTTACAAGATTTTCTAACGCCACTATACTGCAACTACTTTATAGAGGGGGATCCTGGAAGCGACAGTCCTCATTTATATTCACAAGCTTAATTTATATACTTATCTATATTTAATCTTATAAAGAGGAAAGATTTGTATTTTCGTATGTATTGAAATAACTCAAGAACGACTGCGCCGATTTCGAAAATTCTTTCACCATTACAAAGCTATATTATCCCCGAGTAACATAGGTTATATTTTTTAATTCCGCACGGATGACGTGGTGAGCAAAAGCTAGTCTGTTTAAGTACATTTTTAAGTTATTTTTTTTCCGGAATTTTTTTAGGAATTTTAAAGCTGTGTTCATAAACAGCAAAGCTATCATAGCTTACACTTTTCAGACTGTCTGAATTTCAGTTTCACTTTAAAGCTTTCAAAGGGAATATTCGACAAACGTATTTTTGCTTATTCGAGACCACATTGAATATTCAAGTGAAGTAAGGTTCGATCTATAGAAATGAGAATTCTGAACTGATATTTGTGAAATGTTATATTATTTTTAGTGTATTAAAGCTTAAATTTAATTTAATTTACTCGATTAGAAAAAAAATCTTATTCCTGCAAAGAATTAAAATTGTGTTTTTCATTAAAATGACTAATTTCTTGCGATCAATTTGAAGTTTTACTTTAAACATTCTTAGAAGCAAGTCAGCTTACAATTATTCAATTATGCTTAAGCTTATTATGATCAATGATTCGGTTATCTTATTTAATTGTTTAAATTACAAAAACATAATAAATGACATGAAATAAGATAATTTATCAGAAGTAAATGATTGGTTTGGAAGAGTTGAGTTGTACGTTAAATGGTTGATATTTTGTTAAATTTATGATCATTTTGTCGTATCGTTCGCTCGTTTGTCTGAAATAAATAAATCTATCAATCATTGTCAGAAAAATATTATTTTGTCAGAATTGCTCGGGGCACTTAGCTATCAGATTTTTGGACGTTAAGGGGCAGTTACTTATAATCATTATGGATACTCTATAATATTATTTAATTAATTTTACATAGTTTAAAGATTGTTTATTTTAATATCAAATATTGATTTTATAGCGTTCATTAAATATTGCAGGAAACTGCTCATTTTCGGTCAGAAAATGGCTACAAATTACATTTTTATTCAAACGAAATAGTCAAGATGTGTTTACTTGTACATTTAACGCTTGGTTTCGAAGTTGTATGATTTTTAATCTGTATAACTAAGATTTTACTCGTTATTAAACTTTATTTAACTCATGGATTAGTAGATTTTTATGTTTATATTTTAATTAACTTCCCCTTAACGCTTGCCATATAAACTCAATAGAAAATATTAACAAATGTGGAATCGTCAATAATGTTTTCAGTTGAGTTGTATCAAATGTTATTTCCTGGACATTATTTATATCAAAGATATATCAATGGTGATAGCTCAATCACATCTAAGAATAGTACAGTTAAACCTGGATAAACGGGACTCATTCTATGGTCCCGACGAGCTAACTCCATAAACGAGAAACTGTGATTAAAGAGAAACCTCTATAAGGCAAATATCACGGTCCCTAGGACTATGTCTTATCCAAGTTCAACTGTATCTATATTTGCTGTCGCGCGCGACTCCGTCTGCGCGGAACTAAGAAACAAACTACCCTATTTGATATCCAGACTGTTTACTACATCTGTGTATATCGTCGAGATCTGTTTAGCTGTTTCGGAAAAACCTTCAAACAAACATTCATCTATAAGTAACTTTTGCATTTACAATATTACTAGTAGTAAGACGTAGAATTACGTAGCAGGTTCGATTCCTTTAAAATTTGTGTACGACTAATGGAAATCTTATTTGGGAGTTTGTGTGTATAACGTTATGTCGGATTTGCAGTCCCGCACTGCGGGATCCCGTAGTATCTTGCGGTCGTGTTTGACCAACACTATATGCAGCCAGCGAAAATACTTTTTCAGTCACTATATTTGTTGGGTATGTAGTTATATGTATAGACTTAGTGTGTGCAATTCAGATAAAAATAACAGATTTTAGGACTAATCCTACTTAAAGCGGGTTGCTGAGTATATTAAAGTCATAATTTGAATACTTTTTCATCGGCTGAAGTTTAACCCTTAATAACCTAGAGTTTCAATTTTGATACCAATCTTTTAATCCGAATGTTCACATTACTATTAGTTTTTTTAGTTTTTTTTTAATTTTTCCCTTTATCTTGACCCTCAAGCAAACACAGTAATATTAAAAAAACACTTGTGTAAATCAGGCTACTAAGGGTTAAACACGCGAATTCAGTAAAACGCTGCGGGATCCCGCAGTTCGGGATTGCAAACTCTAGTTATGTACCTTTGTAAAGAAAATACAATCAATATTCTAATTTCATTTTCTTTTTCAATTTTAATCAATATTGGATAACGAAAACGATCTCCGTAAACTGGTTTGTACCTTTACAAGGTTCGAAAGCAGTTTGCGAAGATCGTTTCGAATATTTACGTTGAAAAGTTCAAAGTGCGTAACACTTACACATGTAATTTATCGAAAGTGGTTTCTCCAATTGATAGGGAGGTAACGGATACGGAATGGTTTCAGATAAGCGTTTGGACCTTGTAGAAATGGCGACGATTTTCACTAAAAGATTTTATATACGAACGTACAAGGTGACTGAGAGTGATTGAATAGAAAAAAAATCGGAGATTTTTTAATTTTAAAAGTATACAGGGGGATGCCAAACTATCTTTCGATTGGCGATATCGCTGATGGAATCGACAAAAATGTGTGATCAGAAAATGACATTCGATAAGTCATGTCCTTGTCACGTGTGGGATATCGAACGTCATTGTCATTTCCATATATGTGTGAAGTTCGCTATCGTATCGCTTTGTAGCGCATGTACTTTGGGTAATCCCTTTAGTGTGAAAGAATGACTTCAATTTTCTAATGTTTCATTACTCTAATCGACGACAGTGAAATATTTTTATGCTCCGTCTTCACTAGGCCGACTTCGCGATGTATACGGAGATTTTGCTTCGCGAACTCAGTCTAATAAAGCCTAGACATTATGCTTGGACTGTTTATTAAATCTAGACATCAAAGTACTCTTCGAGTGTAGACGGGATTATTACAATGTTACATTAAATTTCCATATAAACGTATTGCCATCTCTATACTCTCAAAGAGAATGAGAGGGACAACAATATGCTTTATACGGATGTTTCAAAACACGACTAGACGAACCCGTATCGTCATAATTAACATTGAATGAAGTACCTTCGCGCGTCCACTTCACATCCTGCGTTCGTTGCACCCCGCCGTCCGCATTCATGGAACACGCTGTATACTGACATCTGATGTTTAGTTTAGTCATCATAATTAAACTGTGTATATCTATACTAATATTATAAAGAAAGATTTGTATGTATTAAATTAATTCAAAAACTACTAACACCATTGGAAAGCTTTAAGATTCCCGTGTAATGTATGCTATATGTTTTTCATTCCGCGAACGAAGTCTCGAACAACAGCTAGTTCATGATAAAATAACATCCTGTGTAGTGCCGTCTTACTATGTGAAGTTTTAATGTTTATGTTTTGTATGCATGAAAAAAAGAACATACTGTATAAAATAAAATAAAATCAATTTAATCAAGTTGTTACCAACTTTATTTTAATTCCTCTTATCGCCTTTGTCCTATTTTGTTGCAATGAACTTTCAGTAATAAAAACTAAATTAAATTAAAATATAAAATGCAACGAATTTGTATTCGGTATAATTTTGTAATGAAATTTTATTTTATCGTTTTTATGAGCATCGAACAAATCGAGGGGGTTATCCAAAACACATGCGCTACAAAGCGATTCGATAGCGAATCAAAAATGTATGCAACTGATAATGACGTTATACGAGTATGTCATTAGTTTAATACTTTTTTGTCGATTCCATCAGCGATATCGCCAATCAAAAGGTACTTTGAATAACCCCCTTGATATGAATTACAGTATGACTGACTTTAATTGGTTTTTAATATATGAACGATAAATAGCTAATTCTATGGTCGATTACTAGGAGATGGAGTCGCGGTCGACAAGTAGTTTATTATAGTAAAAAAAAAAGGTTTTGACCCATGATGGGCTCCATTTTCCGCAACTCCACGACTAGCGAGTATTTTGCGTGAATACACATATCTTTGAATTTCTTCGCCGATATGTGCAGGTATATTATAGTAATTTTAATGTCTAGGTAACCCCCCCCCCCTAAAAAGCTCGCATTTACACGAAACGCTTTTTTATCGCGCGGTATAAAAACGCTCGTGGGAATACGGACAAGTATAAATACTAATTGCAAACACAGAGATTAAAATGTAACATCATTGAGCATTGATTTTAGATTAGCATAAAATTTAATGATTCATAAAGCTACGCGTAGCGACCTGCTCGAATGCTGATGGACCAAATGGTAATTGGGGATTACACGGGTGACCGACTCATTTAAATTAAGGTACACTCTTGGAACGAATAAATACATTTGGGACAATCATATTTTTACTTCAATAATATCAAATTCGATTGTTACCACTGCAGTAGAAACTACGAAAATATATTGCTTCCCTGTTATTAAAAAAAAACATAACAATACATTTTCCTTGAGTATTAACGTTTAAAGTCGGGTTCAGACAGTTATTTAACTGTGCAATTAAAACTGACGTACACACGACAATTTAAACCGCATAGTCGAACTGTAAAGTTCTCAGTTTTGCTTACAAACGTCAGTTTTAACTGCGTAGTCGAACTGTATAGTTAATACTGAGCATCTGTAGCCAGTTTTAAGCTTAACACCATGATTCAAACGACCTTGGAAAGAATTTAATAGTAGAATATAGTGAAACACTAAATGAATTTGTGTTAAATTTGAAATAGCAAAAAATAAAATTATCCACAAAATACCAAGCAAAAATTGTCTTTTCAAGAATATTCCTAATGCCCCAACAATGTGTAAAATCATAAATCGGTAGGTATTAGTTACAGTCACCTTATTCGTATACCATTTACATTATTTTTGATCCGTATTCCCTGATGTTGTATGTACTGCTTCATACTTCTCTATCAGACGTCATACTCACCCCTTTATTTTTTTATTATTTATTTTAATTTTATTCTATGTATTCCTGACTGTGTTTTACATCTATAGCTTTTACCCTGATCTCTTAAGCCGTTACCAAGATACCATCAAACATCCATTCATTGTAGTTTTTATCTATACTAATATTATAAAGAGAGAAACTTTGTATTTTTTTATGTATTGAAATAAGCCGATTTCAAAAATTCTTTCACCATTAGAAAGCTACATTGTCCCCAAGTAACATAGGCTATGTAATTTAACTCCACGCGGACGAAGTCGCGCACAACACCGCGTTTATAATATAGCAATAAGTAAGATTAATTTAATTATTTCTTTCAAAGTTCTGTACTCGTTCTATACTGATTTTTCATATTTAATAAGTGCGATAAAACGTCGGCCATAATTTCAGCCATTATAGCATTAACTGGCGGAAATCGGTTCAGTAATGGTCTCGTTAAGCGCTCTGGCAAACGCACCCATTGTGTACATAAAAAACTCGATTTTACTAGCTTACTTCAACAGTGTAAAACTTTAAAAAATATTGTATCTCTACAACAAACAGGCACTTATTATTTTATGTGGAAGTTATCACTTTAGATAAATTTAACGGTTTATATAGATTTAAGGAGGTAATTAGTTATTTAACAAATTAATTAAAGAACAAGGTCTCAAATATTCTAGATCCCGTATATAGGGAGACTTAGCCTGCATTCACACGAACGTTTTTTTAACGTCGACGTCTTTTTAACGCTCTCGCATATACGATCGCTATAAAATGACTCTTGTTTTGTTCACACAGCGATAAAAATCCAAAGCTGCACGATAAAAATTTGGAAGCGCCGTCGTGTGGTCAGCTACATGGAATTGTCTCAGCGGTATTTCCAAACGTATACGGCTTAGGGGCCTTCAAGAAAAGAGCGTACTCCTCCCTCAAAAGCCGGCAACACATTTGTCGTTCCTCTGACATTGCAGATGTCCGTGGGCGTCGGACCAATTGATTTCGTTGGTCCGTTATTCGTTTGCCGCGATTCTAACACAGCGCTTTATAAGCGCGCGTTGAAAAAACGCCCGTTTGAACGTGGGCTTAGTACACGACTCCGCTTCACAATAAAATAGATTCATATTCCAGATTTCCACTTTATAATACTTATAATAAGCCAGTTTCTATGTGTAATGCCCCACGAAACTCTTGGTATATTTATTCTTAACCATAACAGTGAAGATGGCTGTAAAGATATTAAATTCTATTATTATAACTTGTCTAGACTTAAAAGATAAAGTTAAGGTCAAAAGTTAAGTTAGAGTTAAATAAATGCAAATTGCTCTCTCTGATAAACTCAATAGCGTTATTGTGTATAATATTATTAAGCATTTTACAATGAAAATTCTAACAAAAGTAGTAAAATTTATTCAATAGTATGAAGTTTAAAAACTTAAGCTAGCTACAGCAGTTCAGTTAATACTGTCCAGTTAAAAACTGACGTATTGTGGGAGAGGGCTCAGAGGTAGAACAGATACTCGGGCATTTGAAATAAAACTTGTTTATTTTATCTTAAGAGAAGTAATATATATAAATTCACATTGAAGGGCGACTCTGGAATCAATCCAAGATGGTATATCAATGTTATTAAAATTTAGATTAATTAAATTATGAATTTATATTATTATTTTTATGAAAAGACTAAGTCCAAAGATTAGATCGCACTCGAGGGTGGCCACCGGGTTTCAGTGGGCGAACCCCATATAACCCTGTCTTCCTCCCAGAAGGTAGAGTATCTTTTAAGATTTCGCCCTCGAAAAAAAAAAGTCCAAAGATGTAACTTCCTTAAGTTCACACGTCAATTTCAACTGCGCAGTCTTACTGTACAGTTAAGTGTCTGTAGGCTTTACTGTACACAAATAAGAAGAGAAGGCCTGTCACAATGCGAGGAACTATTCGTAACGATATGGAAAAAGTTCGTATTATATTAGTGCAGCGCCCCTACTTGGTATAAAGTACACCAACAAAACTCATACAATTCTCGAAGAATGTTATTTCACAAATTGTGATAGGTTAATTTTACTAACATCGGTTATTGTTGTCTCTATTTATTTCAAATTGTATGAGAGTGATAGCATGTTTGAAACGTAAGGCATCTGTTGGCGACGGCTTAAGGAATGCGGCGTCAAGTTATAAGAGCTGCCATTATATTCGTCTGGCACCTAGTGTAAGACCTCATTGTTATCGATTGGAATTCCTTAAAAATATACCCTGAGTGGCCGCTGGAGGGCGAGGTTGTTTATTGGCCTTTTAGTGGTGATGAAGGACGAGGGATCCGTGTGGACCATGGAATAGAGAACAACGATAACAATGTGGTCACAGTTTCAGTTTTAGTATAAATAGTAATCGTAAGTTTATATAATGGTACTAAGGGAATAATAAAGGCGACAAGTAGTCAGTAACAAGCAGAAGTTTCTAATAATTAATACAGTCCACTACAGCATCATTAGACCGACTTCACGACTAAACCGGAGATTTTCCTTTAGCGTAAGTTTTGTCATATTTAATTAAATTGGTCTAATGCAGCCGTAGAGTTACAGATGTTTCTGCAATGGGAACGTGGTAATAGATCGGATTTTATTCAACAGAGATATGAAATAGTAATCAATCAGAATACCAGATACGATCGTTTAGGAGAATTGTTTGGACAAATTTGCAAACAGAGTTGGCCACGGCTCAGAATGGCGGCGGATTTTTGGTTATGATAAATGAAGTTTTAATGGAGGCATCGGAAACGATTTGTTTTACTCGTGTCGCACCATTTAAAAACATGTATTCGAAAGTTTCATTTTACAAAAAAAAAACAATCATACTTCATACTAATATTATAAACTAGCTGTTGTTCCATACTTCGTCTGCGTGGAATTAAAACATGTAGCCTATGTTACTCGGGGTTTATGTGGCTTTCTAACAGTGAAAGAAGTTTTGAAATCTGCCAAGTAGCTCTTGAATTACTTCAGTACATACAAAAATAATTGTTTAATTGTTTAATTACTTACAAAAATGTTCAACATCTGTATAAAATTTTATACAGATGTTGAACATAGACTGGAAGAACAAATAGGAACAATATTACGTGTTTTTTTTTTCAATTTTGCGCCGACGAATTCGTAAGATACCTTTATTGATCAAATTGACATAATCTACTAGCTTAGTCATATTATATTTTGCAACTAAATCATTCGTATCTTTTAGATACTTGAAATTTCATTTTCTTAAAACTGTATGTTTTTTTCAGCTATAAGAAATAAAGAGACGTTTTTTTTTCGGTTTTAATTGCTTCTCTCGTTATCTTGTTTTATTTCTTATTTGATTTCGCTTCCCTTAACTTGCTGAAAGTTCTATAATGAGGTAACTTGACTTATATTAAATAAACGAAGAATTTTATGTTTTTTTATCTTTTCTTTTTTAAAAGATTAATTATAGAATGCGAAGCTTACTCCTTAGAATAATCCTAAATAATTTATGTATGAAATAATTACCAGGCCATAAATGTGACCGTTCAGCTGTTATTGAGTGGTAACAAACATGCATACTTCCAAACATATATCTTCTATCTCACTATTAGATAAAACAAGAACGCTTTTTATGTTTGTCTCTATGTATGGCTGAATCTTTAAAACTACGCAACGGATTTTGATGCGGTTTTTTTTTAATAGATAGAGTGAATCATAAGAAAGGTTTTTATGTATAATACACTAGCTACACGCCCCGGCTTCGCCCGGGTACAATTGTAATACTAAATACACTACAGATAAACGTTGATTATAACAGCCATACTAATATTAACTGTACCCGTGCGAAGCCGGGACGGTCCGCTTCAACGTCTTCGCACGAATTGTCCGGCTCGCCCGGTGAAATACCACGACCACACAGAAGACAGACCTGAAATGGAAGCAATTCCGTGTTTCGCCTGATGAGGGTAGTGCCGGAGGCCTAATTTTAGTCCACTTTCCCTTTCTATCATTTTCTTATAAGGAAATGATATGGGGAAGTGGATGTGTCGGGGAAGGAGACGCATAGGGAGAGGAATTATTCTCTTGCTGTGCGTCTCCTCCTCCGTAGATTTAGGGTGGGCAAGCATCTGCAATTGCAGATGTCTGTGGGCATTGGTTGCTTCGCTATTTCACCGAATCCAGGTGGCCGCTCGATCGTTTGCCACTTTATAATACAAAAAAATAAGTATATTCTTCTTGTACATGTTTATAATAACTGACTATTCTCAATGATAATATTAATGTTTAATGTATTCACATAAAAAAATACAAAGTTTCAATAGTAAAGTAATGCTGAAAGCAATTATGTATCAAGTTATGTATTTACAAGACAAGTTTTGAGATCAAAGTTATTTTATTCATGAGATAAGTAACGAAAGCATTGAATCTTTTTTTTCTTTATATTTATTTAACGTTTGTAAGAATACGAGAAGTTTGTTTCAAAGACGCGATCTACATAAAGTTTATACAATTTTGTTATTCTTACGTACATTTAGATCATAATATGGATAAATATTCTCAAATTCGTAGACGAAACGACCTTGTACATATACAAGGCTATGTCTTAAGATACACACTACGCCGTGAATTCAAAACTGTGGATATAAACTCGATCTTAAGCCGGCTACGCACGGTCAGTTTTTACTGTACAGTTCGAGTGCGTAGTTAAAACTGACGTGCGTAGGCAGAACTGTACAGTTCGATTGTGCAGTTTCAATTGACGCGTGTACGTCAGTTTTAAATGCACACGTCGAGTGTTGCAAATGACCATAGGTGTCGAAGATCACCTCGGTGATCCAGCCGCTCGTTTGCCCCCTACTCTTATTAAAAAACATTCAAAACTGTACAGATAAAAACCTAAACGTCTATAGTATAACCACTGATTACGGTTTTCAAAAAATAATAAAGGCAACAATAATAAAATGTTTTTCTTGAACTTTAAAAGAACAACAAGTTAACTTTTCTCATTATTTTGGTTACCTAAAAGAGTGATGGAAGAAAACATCGCTGTGCAGTCATGCTTCATAGTAATTATTACCTCATTAAATCTAATACCTAAAATGAACCCAGGGCCCCCGTAAGGGCTGCTGGCGTCTGTGCGCAAAAAAAGGATTTTGGCACCACTTAGCATTTTTAATAATCTTTTTTATGGTAGGTAGATGCTTGAAATATAGCAACGAACTGAACTTCTATTGTCATTTTTTCAATTTTTTTTGGGCCCTTGGCTTTGGTGCCTCTTAAGCATGGCGCCATTGTGCATTGCACACTTTGCATATAGCAGGGGCCCCTGAAAGAATCCATTAATAAAGGTTAAAGGTTTAACAATAGTAAAGCCCGCTGTAACATCTGCGCACGAATTATCCGGCTCGCCCGGTGAAATACTACGACTATACAGAAGACAGGCGTCAAATGGGTGTAATTCTGTGTTTCGTCTGATGAGTGTGGTGCCGGAGGCCTAATTTTAATCCACTTTCCCTTCCTATTATTTTCTTATAAGAGAATGATGGGAAGGGGAAGTGGATTTCTGTGACTCCTCCGTAGATTAAGGGTAGGCATCGCATCTGCAATTGCTGATGTCTATGGGCAGCGGTAGCTTCGCTATTTCAGCGAATCAAGGTGGCCGCTTGCTCGTTTGCCTCTTTTTAATATAAAAAAAGGTTAAGAGTTTCGACCCATGATGGGCTCCATTTTCCGCAACTCGGGATTCGAACTCGGGACCTGCAGTTTACAAGGCAAGAGCTAAATCCATTATTATTAGAAATATATTAAAGTGTACGTTATAATATTTTTACAAATTGTTCTTTACGAAATAATAATTTTATTAAATACTCTCTTATAAAAATAAAATAAAGCTAACAGTTAGCAAAGTTACTGAACCAGAAATTCAAACGTTTTATTTTTGTTAGGAAAATAAATGTTCACGACATATGTTTTAACTTTCTTTGTAACATCATTTATCAAAGGGAACGTAAACGTCACATATTTATTTCGACAAACAAGTCAATAATAATTGACTCATTTCTCAAAGAAACTTCCCTTATTGCGCATTCTTATTTAACAAGAACACACGGAAATAACATGGCTTTGCAGATTCTTATGTTCAAAATATATTAACAATTGTTACTTATAACAACACGGCACTATTCGTATATGATAACTCCATATCTGCCTCCTATTAGGCAATTGTCTACTATGTCCGTGGCGTAGGTCTTGTCAATTTTAATATTTTCTGACAGAACCAACCCAAAGCAGCACATCACATCTGGCTAGATAACCTTGTCTGACAAAAAGTCATTAAAAGCATTTCAGTAAAAGTGTGTATGCTCAAAAAAATAATATACTATACTAGCATTGCACCCGTCCGAAGCCGCTGGCACTGAATACACTAGAGAAAAACTGTGAACGTTGTATACAAAAACCTTCCTCTTCAATCACTCTATATATTAAAAAAACCGCATCAAAATCCGTTACGTAGTTTTAAAGATTTAAGCACACATAGGGATATAGGGACAGAGAAAGCGACTTTGTTTAATACTATGTGGTGATAGTGATTAAACAATTATCAGTTAAAATAAATAGTGTTTAAAACAACAAAGAAGTAAAGTTAAGATTAAGAAATATACTTTTCTTTAAGCCATGGTAGCTCATTATAAAACTTTTTGGAAGTTTCTAAAAGAGATTGAAATCAAAGAAGATAACGAGACTAATTAAAAGAGTTGTTTTGTTTTGTCAATTTTAACTTTTTTAATTTCATACTATATTTGTTTACATTCAAGTTAATTGAACAGTCTAATCTAGAAGAAAACAACTTTTACTGCTTAAAAAATTGTATCATAATCCCACTAGAATTAAAAAAAAACGCTTCTTGCAAAAATGGTCTCATGAACATCTACACTATTATATAAAACAATAACGCTTTTTTATATTTGTCCCTATATATGCTTGAATCTTTAAAACTACGCAACGGATTTTGATGCGGTTTTTTTAATAGATAAAGTGATTCATAAGGAAGATTTATATGTATAACTAGCGACTCGCCCCGGCTTCACACGGGTGCAATTATTATTATGTTATTCACAACGTTCACAGTTTTTCTGTAGTGTATTTAGTATCAGCATTGCACCCGTAGATAGCCGGGGCGGGTCGCTAGTTTAAAAATAATACTCGTAAGAAAGACCTTTTTACTTAATGAGTGGAATGAAAATAAGTTTTTGTATTGGTTGTGCTAGTGGAAACAATTTACCTGTATAATTTAAGATTTGCAAAATCGCTTGAAACAAATGAAACGAGTATAACGCTTTCAAGGCACGTATAAAGTATGAAAGAGGTTAAATATTTCTCGTTGCAAGATTCATGTAATTTTTAATACCCTAACACAATTCTCCGAACTAGGTTCCTGTTGATTTTAAATTCGGCGGCTTTAAAATTCTTAGAGCGCTTTCTTCGTGCAGACGTCAAAACATCAAAGAGAGGCTTAAAAGCTTTTGGCAATTAAATATTAAAGGCGCCTACAGCGAACTTTGTTACTTCAATGAACTTTTGTTAAATTCACAATCACGGACAACGAATTCTTTCTACAATGTAAAGAAAGTAACGTTGAATATACAACAAAGAGTTGAAAAGGTCTTAGAATTAAGATTGGATTAGATATATCTGGTAGACTAGTTGTTCCCCATGACTCCTTCTGTGCGGAACTAAAAAAGAACATCGTGAGTAGCCCTTGTGTTCTTCCAGACTATGCTTAACATCCGTGCAAATTCTCACTAATATCCGTTAGGTCGTTTCGGACATACTCTCAAACAAGCATCTATCCAACCATCGTAATTTTTGCATTTTTTATATTTTTAAAATTAAAGATATTTTGAAGAATTAATAAGAAAATCACAACTAAACTATAAGTAACTAGCTCGTTATTCTCCTTCTTGTAGTCTATTTACTTCTCTTATTTTAATTTTCAATCCAAAGATTGATCACCGCATGTCATTAAATTATAAAACCTGAACAAAAGTTCAATTTTAATATATTGATCGATGTTGATAGATACATTCCGTCAGATTGTAATATGAATAGTGAGATTATAAACTGACTGAGTCCGATCGATCATTATTATATGGCGTAAATAGTAACAACTTTTGTATTTCAATTAATTGATGATATTATGAAAATAGTCCGTTCAGCTTTCATTAAAAGTTAGCTTCCATCCGTCCATCTATACATCGTAAATATTTTGATGTCCTTCTGTTAGGCGATTTTGTATAAAATTTGTCACAAGACGCGATTGTATCTCTGATGGTTATCGATAAATTTTATATTTCATTGTTAAATGTCGGAATTTATATAAAAGCTGATTTTACATCAATTTCCTGGTCTTTGTATGGGAACTTTATGTTGGAAAAAATATTATATTTAAAATGTTTATTTCTACATAAATTGCTAGCTTAATATACGGTTTAAAAGATATTGAAATGTTTAATAAAAAGAATACTTAGGTAGAATAAAAACTAATTTTAACTCTTATAGTCACTTCCTAAAGGATGTTTAGATTTCATCTTAGCACTTACGAGTACTTTTTATTCTACAATAACAATCTATTTTTTTATCAAACATTTCATTTTTTTTTGTTTTTTCACAATGTCTTGTAGGATAATCCTAAGGAACTAATTTTTTGTCTAATATTTTGATGTTTAATAGATACCACCTACTTCTAATTCTGTTTATTTGTTAAATGTCCACAGCTATTAGTTCACATGTCCTATTAGCAGTGTGAGTCACACAGTACCTGTATGTCGTATTGATCACAAACGGGTCGTAGTATCACGAGCTGGAATGTACGATGCATTCATACAAACCGATCTCAATGGGATACGTTCGGAAATTGGGCGTGAAACGACAACGATTATTACAAATAAATGTTCGTTTGGACTATGTTTTGAATTATATTTTGTCTATTTTGTGTGAATTGCAAATTAACAAGCTATGTAATTGATATCGAGAGACATTCTGAAAAGGATAGTTAAGTAAGATAGATTGGAATAGAATAAAAATCAAACATAATTTCAATTTGTACTAGCGTGCCGCCCCAGCTTCGCATGGGTGTATTTTATATCAGTAGTGCACACGTGCGAAGCCACTCTAGTCACTAGTAATCCATATAAATCTTCCTCTTCAATCATTCTATCTCTTAAAAAAAATTGCATCAAAATCCGTTGCGTACTTTAAAAGATTTAAGTATATCTAGGAATATACTCGCTATAGGGACAGTCACATTACACAAGAAAAATCTTTGCTCAACACAAAGTGATAATAGACTCGCTTAGATAATAATTCCACGTAAAAATTCATATGTATATTATTATTAGATTTTTTTTATAAAAATTCTTTCTTTATCACGATGATATTACAATTTTTTCTCTCACTAAAATACCTCGAATCGAGGTCGTTCAGTAATTGAATATCTTTTTACGCTTAGAGACTACCTATTACTTGTAATAAATTAGTACCTCTGTAGAGATTTACGGTCTTTCTAGACCACTGATAGCGTTGAAAATTTAAATTTAATTTAAAAATCAAATATACAATAATGTGAACGATACTTTTTCATCCTTTACATTTTAAGCAGAGTTACACCAAAACTTCATAAAAATCAATCCAGTGGTTTATAAACACACTAGCTACTGCTCACGATTTCGTCTGCCTGTAATTAAATAATATAGTCTATGTTTCTAGGGGTTAATGTAGCTTTCTAACGGTGAAAGAATTTTTGAAATCGGCCCAGTAGTTCTTGAGTTATTTCAATATATACAAAAATACAAAGTTTGTCTCTTTATATATTAAGTATAGATTAAGGATAAAGTGGAATATTTAACTTATATTTAGGTACGCAAGTTTAATAATTGGAATGGACGTTTATAGTTTCAATCAAATACAAAATCAAAAGCCCGTTTTCAGTCCTTTAGTGTCCATGTCTGAAATTCCTTTGATGTGTTTGACATGCACAAAGGTATAGCGCAAGAGAGATAAATTAAATTTTGCGACACTGAGTTCAGATTGTTTTTATCTAGCTTTATAAAATACAAAATAATTTTAACATGTAAACTAAAATATGTAAATTCAGTCTCTAGTTTACGTTTTCATGATATTCTTTTTTCTAAAATGATTACACTAACTACCGATTATTCAAATGCCACTCAAATATTTAAGAGCGTCTTACATTAAGTCGACGCTTAAACTCCAAATTCTACGGCGATCTCGTTTAATTATGACGCGACTTAGATTTTAAGCGACGCTTAAATTTGAGTGGCCATTATTATCTCGCCTTATTCAGGGGTCTTCGCTCTATAGGGTTGGTTTAACATTTCCTTCTTCCCGAACAACCTGCTTCAATCTACATATCTTTCTTCAGAACATGTAAAAATAATTGTAAATTACAATTTAAGACGCATTTTGAAGTTAGCGCGTTTCGCAAAACGTGTATTATATTCTGAAAATGTTTATTTAGTAAATTATGTGCATCTTAATTGTGTAGATAATAATTGCCCGGCCTCCGCAGCTCGCGGAAAGAGCAATGCTTTTACTTTTCCCCGTCTCTTGGTACAAGTTAAAAGAGAATTATTCTATACAAAAATCTATTTATCTGGCGTTAAAAGGTTAACCTTAGTAGTAAGGGCTATAGTTGCAACAACTCCACCAAGGCGCGTATTTTGTATGAAAGATTAACCTTTGCTTACACATTAACGTTTTCAAATACTCTACAATTACAGATGCATTGCCAACAGTGGTCATTCAGATAAAAAAATGGTTAACTTCAATCAAGCCACGGTAAAGTTGAGTTTTAAGTTAATGTTAATATCATCGCTTCTAACTTGGCCTCTCCCTCGTTTCCCGAAACGAAATATTTATCTAATGTTTTTCGCGTGGAGTGCGAAATCGTAAAGAAAACACAAGTAAATTCACTTTGATATTTATTACCAATTTATGCGAGTCCTCGCTGCCGCCCTCTTTTGATTACTAAGCGTGATGGTAATTAAAGTAATTATTCGCTCTCGTAATACCTTTAGCGACGTACCTGTGAATATTCACGTTAAGAATTCTTTCAAAATTGTCTCTCTTACTTTAAATAAATAAAATGTTCCCTATATTCAACAAAGTCACCGGAAGCAGAAATTAAATTTCGTTTTGTAAATTATGACAACGCGAGGGAAACGCCATCATGATCTCCTTGTCCCTATGAAGCATCTACACAGTATGTACGACTCTTCCACGATACTTCCTTATCAGTAGTCATTTCTGAATTCACCACCTTTTTCAGGATATCTTCTTTGACACAATCCATCCATAATTTCTTTGGCTTTCTTCTACCGTTCCACAAACGGGAAAAATTAAGTAGAATGTTTTTATTTTTAACCGTATATGCAATAATATTATTTATCATCAACATCACCAGCTTTGTCTACCTATGCCTTCCCCAACGCCATCTACTGTATCCAGTCCTCCGCCTTCCGCATCCAACGATGAAACAATGTCATCATCCTATCCACTACCTATCCTACTCCCGTAGGCTCACGGCACCAGATTTTTGTCCTCCAAGTAATATATTCTTCACCATCTGAGTCGTCACACCCTTGTTTATCATATCACCTTTCACGCAATCCATCTCTTCCTAGGCCTTCCTCTACCGGGGTACCTCCACATTCATACTTAAACCTCTCCTTGTTACATGCCATCCTTCTCTCCTGATAACCTGCCCATACCACGCTAACCTCTTACTCATTAATTTCTCTACGACGAAACAATGTATGAAATATTTAAAATTCTTTAAAATTAATCATGATTCGTCGTTTTAAAGTTTAATTAACTGTTTTACGAGAATAAAAATTAGAAAATTAAACATCGGACGTGAAACAAAAGCACAAAGCGAATCTACGATTGCCTTACCTACTCCGATTTCAAGAGGAATACAAAAAAAAAGAGAAATATTGGTCCACAAATTAAAAGTATAAACGTAGCTCCAGTTTAATTAAATTTTTCCGCGGGCCCATCTATTACGTTTTATCTCTTTTGTGAATTTACTAAGAATTGTTGTATGACCAAGTATTAAATCAACAGACTACAATTTAAATAGCTTGTCTATGATTTCAAATACGATTTTTGACATACAAGAGAAAATTATTGCTTTGAAACTAAAGATAAAATATATTATGTCGAAACAATTTTTGGTTGACAAAACACCGCATCACGTCTTAATTAATTTTATAGTCCGTCCGATATTTTTTTTTTACTCTTTTTTGTACTCAAAAACCTATTGAGACAATCAAAAGACCTCTTGATTCTATTTAACTGTTAATGGCCCTTAAATATGCTGAAGGTTTTAAGTACACATAGATCTGATCTGATCTGATCATTGATAGTTGCATACGACAGACAGATACTCCGCCTGTTATCGTAATGAGAACAATTGCTACCATTGACTATAGAGTAACGGACAAGGCAAAGAACCTTACAGTAACTTGTGTAACGGTCACGTTGTGGAATGGTCTGTCTTCGGCGGTATTTCTAAACCGCTACGACGTATGTTCCTTCAAGAAGCAAGCCTATACATTTCTTAAAGACCGGCATAGCATTTGTGGTTCCACGAGTGTTGCAAATGTCCATTGGCGTCGAAGATCACGTCGGTGATCCAGCCGCCCTTCCCCTTCTCTTATTAAAAAAAAAACTTAATTCTGCCACATCTCAGCATACTGACATTTATGAATTTATACTCAAAATGCCACATTCATACATTTTTGTCGATTCTTTCAGCAACATCGCCAATCGAAAGATACTAAGGGTAACCCAGGACAGGTCCCGTCATTTAAAATTCAAAGTAATGAGTACAATTGCTACCATCGAGCGAGTGCATAAGCTCCCGATTCATTTTAATTGAGCACGTATGAGTTTGTAATTGGAGATAATATCGTAGTCTCCGGTGGATATGCTCTTATTGCGGCATTTCTAGAACTAATGTCATCATTTTATAAGCTGAAGTTATACTAAAAATGGTCTGGAACAAAAGTAAATTAATGTAATTTTTTCGATTAAAAATAATATATGTAGTTCGACCCATGATGGCCGACATTTTCCGCAACTCCACGAGCGCATTTTGAGTGACTTCGGCACCACACTCGTCAGACGAAACGTGGAATCGCTTCCATTTCACGCCTGTATTCTATGTGGTCGTGGTATTTCACCGGGCGAGCCGGACAATTCGTGCGAAGATGTTAAAGCGGGCTCTACCACTGTTAAAAATACCGCTTATGTGTTCTTTCTGACTATTTCCTAAATCCCCGTCTTCAAACAGACATCCATCTTTACTTACACATCTATACTAATATTATAAAGAGAGAAACTTTGTATTTTTGTTTGTAATGAAATAACTCAAGAACTAGTGAGCCGATTTGAAAAATTCTTTCACCATTAGAAAGCTACATTATCCCCGAGTAACATAGGCTATATTATTTAATTCTACGCTGACGAAATCGCGCACAACAGCTAGTATATAATATTAGTAAAATATAACGTTAAATTAATTTTAATGTTGAGTTAAATACATTCTTATTATCCCACTTTAACTTTAAACATATATCTTCATAGTCGATTTAAGTTCAAAACACGAGAAGTTAGGAGTAACAAATTGTTTATTTACAAATTATGTTTACAATGGAATGCTTATTCGTGCGCGAGGTTCATCGGAGCGCGGTTAATAATGACCGTTAATCCGCGTAATAACAGATAATCTACTACATAATGGAACCGCGAGATGTTAAGCCGCTTGTCATTGCAACCGCTCTGGTCTGTTTCATTGTCTACGAGTGTACAAATGTGTTATCCCTTTCATTCTGTTTGAAAAGACAGGGACATATAGTGTTTTTATATACGTGACGCCAATTGAAATTCCCGTAAGAATACTAACACTTAGTTTGAAATTGATTATGTATTGTTAAGGTGTATGTTCACTAGAGATATTTGTACTTTAATTATATTAAGGTATTTCCACACTAGACATAATTCTTAGCAACTACTAACATTCACTTTCCAAGACGGTTACTCAAGTACATTCACTACGAAACGATTCTATAGCGAACGTCAAAAATTTATGAAATTGACAGTGACGTTCGATATCAAACGTGACAATCACATAACTTATCACATGTCAATGTCAGTTTCATACATTTGTCTGTCCCTTTCTTCCCATCAATTCTCTTATCTTATATACTATTAAAAGTCAGTTATTTTATTAGATGTAATTCGTATTATCAGTTAGTATAATTAAACTCGGCTCGTTACGAGATAAAGGACGCACAAAGGGAATTGAAGATTGCGACCCGGTCTAATTAAATGGAAAAATACTGAGCCGTAAATCAAAGAACTGGAAAATTGATTCATTTCATGTAATATACTTTATACGAAGCATTTTAAATTTATAAAAAAGTTATAAAACATTATTATTAAAAGGCAGTTGGATTAAAAGAACAAAGAGAAAACACAAAAATAAATAACCTTGTGTTTCCCTTAAACTCTTGTACAAAACCATTATTATTATTTTTGTGTTTTTTCAAAGATAATGACAATATGACTGCAGAGACATACTATAATAGACTTCATTTTTGTAGCTTTGATTCTTTTTTGAGTTTTTTTTAAATCACTTATTGTGTCATCTAACATTTACTTAACCTATGGCCTCATTAGACCGAGTTCGCGCAAAAAACTGAGATTTTGCTTCGGCGTCAGGCCGTTTTTTGCGTGACATCGGCCTAATGAAGCCTTAGAATCACAAAATGTTATTAAATTCACATATTATTTTCTCGTAGTAACGTACTAAGGGATTGAATTCGCTTTGAAGTATTCGTTTGTTATTTATGAGTATTTTATACGTTCATTCCAAACTTCTCAAACGTTCAGAATTATTTAACTTGATGGTAATTAAAGTAATTATTTAATGAACAAAGTAACGCTTCTTAATTACATAATTTAGTAGAATAAGGGAGACAAAAGACGAAGTGCGGAGTCTACTCCGTCCCTTACTCACTGTGTCGACCCTCCATAGGGACAAGGACAGGTTAATGATAAATAGAGTATATATACGAGTAGTAGAAATCAGTGTGAAAATCCATAATAAGTAAAGTAATTGATAGTTTATAAGTATTATTGAAGTAGACTTCCATTGTATTCAAGCCTTGTTAATATTTAGTGCCATCTATTTCTTTCTCTATGACAAAATAGAGAGCATAACATCTAAGAAAGCTTCACGGCAATCAGAAGTCATAGTAACACTTTTTATTGTAGTCAAACAAGGTTCTCTAGCTCGGTAAGAGAGGCGGTATGGGTTAGTTCTATTAGAAAATGTGTACTCTATAATGTATCTACATAGACCTTCGACATGGTTATAGAATTTCTCAAGGCAGAACTAAACCATAAACACTCGACATAGGCCGCAAAGGGGGAGCCATAAACAAGACATCATCATTGTGGTCGTAGAAAATAATATCAGGAGGCTGCTAGTAAGCTATTATAATTGATAAATAACTTTAAACTTTCCTGGTAGTAAAAACTAACGCATTGTTCGTAAGAAACAAAATTCTTACCACGATTAAGCTGTTTATTTTGTTGTGTTTGATTTTATTTGCATTTATGCCCAAACAGTAAAACTTGTCTGTATTCATGACCACCAGGCGGTCACTATTTAATATGACAAGCAAAAATAACTTCGACCCAGTCATTAGCAAATCATCAACTATCTTTCCCTTCGCCAAAAAATTACAGAATTCCGATCTCACGATGATTTGGCAATAAATTATAAACGAGAAGCAAAAAAAAACGAAAAATAGAAGGAAATGAATATCGGCGTTCATTAGGTATGCCCATTGTTTCAACACAAAGGAGAAAAATAATTAATTTATTTTGCTTGAAAACCGAATATAAACTGTTGTTTTCATTTTGTTGGGGATGTTTTTCTAAAATATATTTAGGCTGCGAGCCAATAATTTGGAGAGCGAGCGACTAAGGCTTTAGGGGACCGCAGTTTATGACAATTAGGAATGTTTTTTTTAATAAGACGTGATTTTTAATTTGGTGGAAACAAAACGTAAAAGACGTATTTTTTCAAACATAAATCGATCATACATCAACGAAGATTTCTTTTAAAATTACATTACATTACGTTGATAGAGTTATTAAATACATGGAAACAATAAGTAAGTAAAGATAATAAAAACTACAAAAATAAAAATCTTTAATTAAAGCATAGATAAAAGAGAAATGTTCAAGACTCGCTTCATATTTCAAAGCGATTTAGTTAAGCAATCGACCGTTAAAAAATAAAATAAAAATGTGATTAAACATCCAAAATTAAATTTACCTTCACGAATGAAACTCCAATATTGGATCCCACCCTCCCGTCGTCTTCATCCCCTCCAGGCCGCGCGAACGAATTCTTCATTAATCAGTTCCGAAAGAAAAGAGCGGGCGAGCAACACAAAGTTTTTTTTTAAGTAAAGACTATTTTTAATGGAAATTTTCAAGTGTTTGAGAGTTACTTTAAAATTAAATCCTTTTCTATAAAGTGAATTTCGGAGCAATTTTAAAGTTTAGTATTAAAATAATGAAAAGGATTTAAAAAAATATTGAACTTCGTACATATAACATATTCAACGTTTGGACAGATTCAAGTTTTTTATAATTATAAACATACAGGGACTTAAATAAATACATATAAACTGCATGTTCAAGCATATTCAAGATTTGTTGATCTCACATGATATAAAAACTGCAAGCATTCTAATGAAGCTTTGCAGCCCATAATAGTCGAATGTCGGATTCAATCCAACCACCTAGGGGGTTACC
>QDHC01001623.1:115731-129694 GCA_013186455.1 Papilio dardanus tibullus | reverse complement strand
AAAACTACAAGCATTCTAATGAAGCTTGGCAGCCCACAGTAGTCGAATGTCGGATTCAATCCAGCCACCTGGGGGGTTACCCAGGATACATTCGCTACGAAACGATTCGTTATCGTAGATCAAAAATGTATGAAACTGAAAATAACGTTCGATATCTCACACGTGACAAGCCCATGAGATATCGAATGTCATCACTTTCATAGATTTCTGTCGATTCCATCAGCGATATCGCAAATCGAAAGATACTTTGGGTAGGCTCCCTGGTGGCAAACGAGCAAGCGGATACCTGGAATCGCTGAAACAGCGAAGCGACCGCTGCCCATAGACATCTGCCATTGCAGATGCTTTGCCTACCCTTAATCTACGGAGCAGGAGACGCACAGCAAGAGGATACCTCTTCCTATACATCCTCTCCACCGGCATATCCACTACCCCAGCTATTGTAACGTCATATAAATTACATTGGACTCAGTGTCCCTCAGTGACATGAATCATGTAGCAATCGGTCTCCGGCGTGTCGGGACTCAAAACCGACGTGCCGTAATAAAAACTGACATTTCACTGAAACGTGGATTGTAAAAATAAGATTGAGGCAAATCCGCGCTGTCTGCTCCTCTCCGCTGGAACAATTCACACGTTGTGGTGCAAGATATAAACGATAGCGGGTTAATTAATTTACGGTCCAGTTGGTGGTATTTAGGATATAGTTAGACTTACAATTATAATGTAAAAAGTATATTCTAATTGTAGAAGGGATATTTGTAGAAATTAGGACGATTATAGTACTTAAAAGAACTCTCAAAAACTAGCGCAATCGATACTCGTATAATATCATGTGGAAAGACTGTTCCCAGTGTTTTTTGTAACTAAAAGATACGAAGTTAAATGTTATGTGTTGATTTATTCTTTTAAAAGTGTTCATTTGTTTTAATCTCGATTACTTAGATTATATAAAATTTTAATTTCTTTATTTTTTATTTATTTTAACTTTAGTTTTATAATGTTAAATAGTGTTAATCGCGATCGCTTATTGTTTGTTCCGCGGCGTAAGTCCAGACGTGAACACAATATAATGAGGATGGGAGCAAAGAGGAAAGTTTTTGAGTTCACTCAAAAGTGCTCCGAGTAATTTTTCGTGCTTGATTTAAAACGATCCCGTTGAAACAGACTTTGAACTCTTGCGGTTCCTCGCGAATGCTTTTAAAATTTATGTTTTCATTTTATATGAAGCACGAAGATTTTTACGGGTACATATTCTACGTTCAGCTCTAAATACTTATATGTGGTAGTAAAGTTTAGTAGCTATTGGACTAAGAATTCGGAATTCAATTGTCACAAGACATCTAAAGCCTTGTTCGCACCAGGATAGTATTTTAGTCGAGTAGCAAGTAGCATTTATCCGAACAAAACATTTACTACTGTTCGGACTTGTTTAACCCTTAACCTACGCACTAGGATAGTAATTTAGTAACTAAACGTGTCTGTAACAGCAACATTTTAGTAAAGTAAATTAGCAAATCCTTTGTTCGGATCCTTGCTACTTGCTACTCGACTAAAATACTATCCTGGTGTGTACAAGGCTTAAGAGTAGGTTTCCATTACCGAAACTCATACAACGACATGGTCATCCGAGTCATCCCTCTTTTTCAACAACAACATAATCAGGCACGTAACCCAAAAGGGTAGGCAGAGACAACGGACCTCCATTTGACGCGATCCTGACACACCTCTCTCCCTTCTTCTACATTCATACAGAAAAATGAGAAAACCAGGATAATGGAGTCATCCATTCTAATAACAATATTAGTGTTTGGTTAAAAAAAAAGAACTGATAGGTCTCATATTTTTTATTCATCTTCTTTAAAGTACTCCAGAGATTCAAGGCTGAGGAAGTATATTTCGTTGAAATAACCTGGTCGTAGAATAATAATGGTATGCTTTAAGCGCGAGTTACCTCGGTTAAGCCGTAGTCAGCAATAAAACTTAACATTTCACTGCTACGTGGACAGTAAAGTTAAGCCGGGACTGTGTTACCGGTTTAAAATTTTATTTATGTCGTATGTATAATAGAATAGTATCTAAGTTAAATGGTTTTCTAAGAACACCTTGCTATAATATACTACTGCCGCACTCAGAGTTCACTTGAAATCTACACGAATCGTTTCCCTTAGAGATTAATTAAAGCTTTTCTGTACAATATTTAGGTACAGATCATGGAAAGAGAAAGATATAGAACTGGCAATAGCGTATACGGTTGGGGGACAAAATATGCCTTAGACTACGTCATACGTATGTCGTGTGTGTATCACTTTACGGTTTAAATCAATAACATCATATCTCAAGCCTTTGCCTGGGACGTATGAAAAATTAGTTCACCGAAAATACGCTTGGAGTGTCACAATACTATGTGATACGTCACATTTTTTTGGGTCTTCTTTCAAGACCCAAACAAACAAAATCGCATACGAAGAAAGGGACCAACGATCTATGTCACTGTCTTTGTCACGTTACGTATATTTCGTATAAATGTGTCACAGTCGCTGTCACTTTGACATATATCATGTCTCATCTGCCTTTTTAATCTATGGTACCGATGTACACTTCTTGCGTCATATTTAATGACTTGAATTTGGCGGGAACCAGTTTAGTATAGGTAGATGAACCAAACCGACACGACAAGCTAATAAATTTTAAATGCAGTATTTTAGTATATTTACTATAATCGACATGAAATGCGAAATTTTTCAAAGTCAAAGTCCGCTGCACCACTGCGCCGACAAATTCATTTTTCCCTCGACATTATAAACGATGTCTGCGAGCGCCTAATCGAATCGCGCGGCGCAACCTGTCGGAAACGTTTTCTTCTCAATTTCTTTTTAATGACACATTTCTTCACTAAATGTTACAACGCCATCATTCAAAAGGTATCATTATACTTTTAAAATATACAGAAAAATCTTACAAGTGATGTAGTTCGACCAATGATGGACTCAATTTTCCGCAACTCCACGACTAGCGCGTATTTTGCGTGACTTCATATCTTTGGAATTTCTTCGCCGATATGTGCAGACATCACGATGTTTTCTGTTTACAAGAGCTAGTTTTAAATTAAGTATAACAATTTTACTATCTAAGAAATCTTTAAAAAGACGTTCTTTAGTTTGAAATGATTGTAAAATAAGTATTAATTCATGATTATCTTTTATTATATTTTGGTGTAACTCCTTCTAGGAGTTTCTAAGGTACCTAGATATTTTCAAAATTGATTTTTCTTCAATACAAAAATACACACGCGCTGTCTAAAAAAGTTTAAAGGCTAGACAGGTTAAAACCGTCAGCTGCGGGACTCTCTATTTTATGTTAAATTGAAAACCGTATACGTCAGTTTTAGAGGTTGGCGACGAAATCGTTTTTTGCGTCGTCATTGTTTCGTGTCTCTTTATAAATTAAATTTTGTAACCACTGATGGATACTTCGATAATTCAGAGATATGTGTGAAGTCGACCAACCCGTACTGGACCAGCGCGGTTGACTATGACCTAATCACACCTTAGGGTAGGCTTCGAGCCCCTCGGCGGGGCCGTATAGCGAGCTGGTGATGATGATGATTATGATAGGTTTTTAAACTAAATAACACAAGCACATACAACTTATAAATACCATAAAACTATACGTTAGTAATTTAGAATTATTTTAATTTTATTCTAAAGACAATAAGGAAAGATTCTACAGCAGTGGGTTACTAAACTGACTTGGATAACATTATTTTGCTTTAATAGCGCTGGGGTGCTACCCGAAGTACTTTTAATTGTCGATTTCGCTGATGGAATCGACAATAATGTATGAAACTGACAATGACATTCAATAACCACCAGTGACGCTTCGGTATCAACGACGTCAACAACGCCGGCGCATAACTCGCCCCCCACCCTCTCGACTCGCACCCTACGAGCGCAGGCGCGTAGTGCAAGAGTGGCCGCGGCCGCGACGTCCCACTCATCCATGAAGGGCACCCGAGGGTTCGAAACTAGTCGATACCGTCACAGAAGCAACGCGTGAGTTTTTAGCCGCATAATTTTAGTTTTAGTTAACATTCGCTGGCCGCCGACCCGTCGGCCGCCCCAGATATCGTTGGGGAGACGCCGTGGAGCTGGACCTGCTTCAGCTAAAAGCGAATAATTGGCAGGAGACCGCTCAGGACATGCGAAGATGGCGCTCTCTTGTGTTGGAGACCAAGACCCACTTTGTATCGCTGCGCCAGCGGAGTAAGTAAGTAACATTCGATAAGTAATGTAACACGTCAACGTATTTTTCAGTTCCATATCGGTTTGTAACGTATGTAGTTTGGGTAATCCCTTGTACATTTATCGACATTATTAATATATAAACTGTCCTTCGACTGTTTTAAGTGAACAGTCAAAATATATCTGCTAATTTTAAATTAATGGAACATTAACTAACTGTTGATTCAGATGAATTGTGAACAAAATATTATTTTAAGTGAAGTTGTTTAAAAATAAAACAAGCTTGAAGTAAAATAAACATTTCAAGTATGGTTTTTGAATGCGACCGGATGCCGCCTTTCGTTGACAAATTCACTTTTCCTGTTGTTGGAATAAGGAAGTGAATTTTCTCCGGCTCATGACATAATGTTATTGCTTTTTAAAGACCGTTGCGGAACATTTTTACTGCGACGCCTTTTGCGGAAATCTTAAAATAACTGAATAACAAATAAGCAAGGTCGTAAGGTCAATAACTGTCGTACTCACCTTCATTTCATACTTACTCAAGGAAAACCTTAGTTCTTATTTACTTAGAGAAATCTACACTAACTTCCATACGTTAAATTAGTGCTAAATGTTAATGTCTAGAACGGCAAGGTTCGATAAATAAATGTAACATTATTTCGTTTCATATTTTTGTATCTAGATGGCGCTGTGCGAGGTACGTACGCACTATTGTTTTGTTATTCTATGTTTATCATATGACGATTTTAATGAGGTTTAGGCTAAGCGCCTTCCGCGTACCGCCGCCTCAAGCCTGGTGAAACCGTAAATGCCTCTTGAAGGCAAACAGTGACCATCAGTCACAAAAAAAATGGATTAAATAACTCGTCGAACGGCGGGTTTACTCATTGTTGTCACATTCGATCCTGTCCTTCGGGGGCATTTATTTTTGTCGATCCTGTACTAGTGTACACTCACTTAGTGGTGACTCCCTAAGTGTGGGTTATGTTATGTGCATCTACATCATATAACAACTATCACTGCTATAGTAATGGTTTGCTTAAATGTTCGCTAAACGACTTTGTAAACGGCAACAAATTTCGTATTTAATTTACTTTTGATACAAAGTAATATCAACTGAAGTCTTGATATAAGTGAAGACATTTTAGTTGCAGAGCTTTGATCAAGTAAGGCATAACTGCTTGCACTTAAATTAAAGGGAACGGACGTCTTCGAGAAACTAATAGAACTGACAAAGCTGTGACGTCACAGGGCGCCGGGAAAGACATGTTACGTAACATTGCTAGTAAGCAATCAACTAAAATAGAGCAGAGAGTGTAGTATTAATACAACGACTGTAGTGAATTAAACTATATAATAATCATAGAAAAGTATTGGGGGTTATTCAAAGTACATGCTTTACAAAACGATTCGATAGCGAACTTCAAAAATGTACGGAACCGATACGTTCGATATCTCACACGTAACAAGCACATGACTTATCGAATGTCAATGTCAGTTTCATATACATTTTTGTCGATTCCATCAGCGATATCGCCAGTCGAAAAATACTTCGGGTAAGCCCCTGGACTCATCTATTGCATGACGGAATTATTTGATTTACTTTTACACGTACTTTATAAAATATTTAAAATAACACATCAATATAGTCCAATTATCTTATCTATTTCTATGTAAAATATATTGTACACAAAGTTATACATAAGGGAATGTCTTGGATACTTTATTTACACACACGCACACATGTCAGCCCTACGACTTCATTGCTTCGACATATGTTCATTTTTGTCGCGAACTTAGTCTAATGAAGCCGTAGGTTAATACGCTCAAGAAATTCTTTCAAAAAACAAAAGATTAAAATTAAACACAAACATTTTCTATTTCCCCGTCTGGCGTCGTCATCTACAAATTAGTAAAATTCGCTAAACAAGAAAACAAGGATTGGTTTTAATTTCTGTTGTTTGTATAAAATGGTTCGGCGATTTAATTCAATTATAACAAAATTGGCAAAAGCAGACCACTTTATAGGGGTTTATTTTAAAGGGCGATGAAAACTGCGTAAAATTAGTGAAATTGCTACAATTTAGGTGTACAATTTATTATTCGTTATAAAGAGAGATTTCGAGTGAAGGACCGCTACTTTAATTTAATGTACTATATTATAACTTTAAGCATTTTAAAAGTACTTTAGATTAGACAAGAAATTGTTTAAATATACAGTACTGCATTTTTTTATATTATAAAGTGACAAACGAGCAAGCGGCCACCTGCATTCGCTGAAATAGCAAAGCGACCGCTGCTAATAGACATCTGCAATTGCAGATGCGTTGCCTACCCGTAATCTAAAGAGGAGGAGACGCAGAAAAAGCATAATTCTTCTTTATATGCGTCCCCTCCCCCGCCAAATTCACTTCCCATTCCCATCATTTCCTTATAAGAAAAAGATAGGAAGGGAAAGTGGACTAAAATTGCACCACAAATAGCACCACACTCATCAGACGGAACACGGAATTTCTATCGTTTCACGCCTGTCTTCTGTGTGGTCGTGGTATTTCACCGGGCGAGCCGCCAATCGCCAATTCGTGCGAAGATGTTAAAGCGGGCTCTACCACTGTTAAATGCATTTATCAAGTATCTGCCACATGAAGTTATCTATAAAATCGGCTACAAACGGTTCGTTTTTACTGCTCAGTTTTAACTGTACAGTATTCAGTTTTATCTACACACGTCAGTTTTAATTGCGCAGTCGCTCTGTACAGCTAAAACTGAGCTTCTATAGCCGGCTTAACTGTAAATGCCTTCACAAGCTAAACACCGAATCAAAACTTAAACTTCCGAAGTTATCCACAAGTCAATTATAGAGTAATGAAGTTAGCGTGAAATAATACAGACGTGACTACCAGGGGGTTACCCACGGTATCTTTCGATTGGCGATATCGCTGATGGAATCAACAAAATGTATGAAACTGATAATGACATTCGATAAGTCATGCGCTTGTCACGTGTGAGATATCGTCGGTTCCATATATTTTTGAATGTTCGCTATCACATCGCTTTGTCGCGCATGTACTTTTGGTAACCCCCTGGATCATATTAAACATGGACATATAAGATACCTTTTCACTATGATTTTTTTATCCATGCAGAGGGAATTAAGAGCGGCAGCTAGTGTAATATTATATTCAAATCTGAATATCGCAATCAAAGAGATATTATACAAAGAGGGAGCACTCCATACTAATTTGACGTTAAAAAGCTTGCCAAGAAAGAAATTATTTAAAAAAAAAACTTGCCAGTATCATGAAAAAAAATCCCAAGTTTGGGAAATTGTGTGGTTTTTATTTTTATGTTTTTAAATAAACAGAAGAATAAACTAAAACATTCAGTAAAACGATAATAATCATTTTTCATTATTATTATTTTATTTAAAACAATTTAAATCCAAACAATTTTTTAACAAAGACTATTTTTGTTTTTTGGGTGTTATACATTTTTAATTAGCGTTTTAAAAAGTCTCTATTAATTACAATATTAAACTTTAGTAATACTATGAAATAAAATTTAAATTTGAGAAAAGACATTCGGTCGACTTTTTATGTCGGCAAATTTAATTTAGAGGTTAACACTAAGGGAAATCTCTCTACGTGAGACCTCCGGAGGTCAAAGAAAATGCCTCATTTTTAGGCTTCGAGTGTTCCATCTACAGTATAATATATCTTTGATCGCAATATTGAATTTTATGTACAGTTCCATTCTTTTGTTCTTTACTACAATGAACCGAAAACTACGATATATATCCCCTTTTTTACAATTATATGAATAGAAATGCTTTTGAACGTCATTTATGAATAACCGAAGACTCAAATAATTGATACAGTGACCCTGGATAAGGGACAACTGGGTTAGTAATAAACCTCTATGAGTGAGAGCCACGGTATGGTCCCGAGGGACGATTTTCATTTCGAGAAATTCGGATTAGAGAGAAACCTCTATATTGCGGTCCCTTGGACTGTCGCTTATTCAGGTTTAACTGTAGTTACTATAATAATACTGCGACAAAGATTATTTGTTTATACAGTCGAACCTGGATTAGCAAGTCCAAGGGACTGCAATATAAAGATTTCTCTCTAATCCAAATTTCGCTCTTATGAAAATAGTCCCTCGGGACCATACTTCTCTCGTTTATAGATGTTTCTCACTAACCCAGTTCGATATCGAGGTTCGATATTTAATTTAAAGTTTTACCAAATTATATTATATTAATAAAACGAACGAAACTTGCTCCGTATTACGAGGCTGCGGTCTGGTAATGACCTGTTTCGCCGGACCGCCGCTGATTTATACAACGCGGCCGACCTTTATAGCTATAAGTTATTACCCGTCTATGACTTATAGTTATATCGATGCGATGAAATTATTTTAAATTAAAATCTTCTATGCCAATCTACAGCTTAAGAGTCATACGTGATACAATGTCAAATGTCGGTGACATCTGTGTACGACCTTCTATAGCATTGTAATTAAAGTCGCTTATACACTCAAATGGCAGACTTGCATAGCGTTGTATCCGGCTCGAAGGACCATTTTGTTCACTCCAATAGCTTAATATCAGGAAAAGAGTAAAAGAGAAACGAATCAAAAACAATATACCTATATAGAAAAGAAGATACGAATGAATTATGTAAAAAAATCTAACAAAGAAAGACGTGCGCGGAGCAAGGAGTTGGTCTGTAATGGCCAGTGCTCGCCGAAACAGAGGCTAAGTATGATTTTGAAGAATTTCATTTGTTTAATTCCCCGTAGTATCATATAAATACAGTCAGGTTAAAATTAGAGCATAGATTTCTTTAATCGCTCTCGTCTTCTGTTTTTGTAGATATATTTTGTCATAAAAAACTTATTAAGATTAAACTATTACCTTATCATTGTAACGCTACGGCTTCATTAAACCGAGTTTGCGACAAAAATGGAGATTTTGCTTCGGTGTAAGAATTCGGTCTAATGAAGCCGTAGACCAAGAAAATAGACCACTGAGTCAACGCGTCAGTAAAGTTTATTAAGCTTCGCTAAAATTCGTAGAGGCGTAATAATTCTGTTTAAAAGGGTCTTAATTGAATGAAGAGGAAAATTGTAGAACAAAGTTCAAATCGTATTTGCACAAATAATGCTTATTTCACAAATTATTTTATAGTTACTTAGAATTCTTGTCAAGCACTTATGAGAACTATAGACAAAACATGACAAGTTAATAACCTTTTAACAAGTGGCTTACCCAAAGTAAATGCGCTACAAAGCGATGCGATAGCGAACTTAAAAAATGAATGGAACTGACAATGACGTTCAATATGTCACACGTGACAAACACATGACTTATTGAATGTCATTGTCAGTAAGTTAGGAATATTAAACAGAAAAACTCCCGGCGATTGAGCGATAAAGGGTCACATCTAGTGCAGCTGCACAATAAGTCGGTTACAATTTTATCGATACCATCAGCGATATCACCAATCGAAAGATACTTTGGGCAACGCTCCCTGGCAAAAGAATGAAATCAATTTATCTCAGTTTTTATTTTGAGAAGAGGTAAATTAAATATTTTTTAATTTAATTAAAGAAATACGATATGTATATATGAAATTCGAAAATTGAAAATGTCATCGGCACATGCCGGGATTCGAACTCGGGACCTGCAGATTAAAAGTCAAGAGCTAAGCCCCTGAGCCACCAACGCTCTTCTCGGTTTTCATATATCGAAATAAATACTTTAAGTCTAAATGAAAAACATACAATATAATTAAAAAAGCTTTGCTGTCGATGACGGATGTTAAATGAATGATTTCTGTGAATCTCCCTTTCCATGAATATTATTTAATGTAATTACATTAAATAAATATTCAGTTAAATTCACCATTTCGTTTTTAATAAAAACGCATCGGTAATTTTTTAAATGAAATGTTACTGTAATGTATAAAGCTATTAGTGTTTAAGAAAATATTTAGTTTTAAGTTTAGAATAAGTTTGTGTATATATGTCAGTTTACTTAATAAACATTGTCAGTGAATATTGTTCTTTCTTTCTTCCCTCACATCTGTCTTGTAACAAGGATTTTTTTGTATTGATTCTTGTGTAGTTCGACTCATGATGGACTACATTTATTCGTAATTCCACGACTAGCGCGTATTTTGCGTGACTTCACACATATCTTTTCAATTACTTCACCTGGTGCAGGTTGCATCACGATGGTTTCCTTCACCGTAAGATTGTCGGGTAAAATTTATTTTTACAAGATAATATAAACAGTATTGGCGATACAATATTAGCAACAGCAATACAACAAAAAGGATCTCCGGTATAGTTTAAATATTTTTTGCATCATTTCAAATAAAATAACCAAATCAATTTTCAGACCTATATTAAATATTGAATATTAATATCATATCATCAAAAGATTATGAAACCTGACGACATATTTTAGCAAAAGGATTATCACAATAGTTTTGAAAATTGTCGAGAATTTTCGTAGTTTTAAAAAAGTAAAAATGGCTAGGAATACTATTCAGAGAAATCCCCGGCGAGTGAGCGATAAGGGCGGGCTCACGTCGCTACTGTAGCTGCACAATAACTCAGCTCAAAGTAATCCTCTTTGCTAGCTATTGGACGAAAACATTCGTGCGGGACGATAATTGTACGAAAAAGTTTTGTCAACAATTTTATAAAATACAAACCTGCAATGATAAGTTCAATAACAAACTTTATTTTAAAATTATAACCTAGGTGAAAATGATATTAATCAGGTCCTTAAACAAAATAATCCTCATGATGATCATATTACCTATGTATGATGAGTATGATTGGTCAAAAGATAACTTTGACACAAACGGCGGGTTTTTTTATCTACTCGTATTTGTATTTTGTTACTCAAAAAATTGTACAACTGTATTTCTGGCAGCAAAAAATGTTAAAGGTAACATGACATGTAGCGCGGTTGCCACCTAAAGTTAAATGGTAGTTGTTTCGACGCGGGAAGTGTAAAAAGGTAGTTTTTAATTCAACGCAAAGCGTTCTGAAATTGCGAGCGTCGCGTCAGCGAGTTGGCAACTACAGGATTTGCCAATCTTTTCAAAATACCATGACATAAGGAATATTAGCGGACTCTGAATTCACTCAATTTTTCATACGATTTATTTGTAACTTTACCAGGTATAAAATATCATCAATTATTGTATGAAATAAATACAGTCGAACCTGCAAAAGCGAGAACTGGGTTAGAGAGAAACCTCTATAAGCGAGACAAATATTGCGGTCCCTTGGTCCCCCAAAAATAATTAAATCTACTTTCCTAGATTATTCATTATTTCAACATTCATTTCGGTAGTTCTTTAACAAGTTTTACAAAAAATCTTCGTAGCAACGTCGTAGCCATTTACCGCTAGCTAGACATAACATTAAAAATCCTTCGTAAAAAAAAAACTTAAAAAAATTGCGTTCAATCGCTGTCTGCGTTAAATTCAAAGTCGTAGGATTCGATTAGAGGTTGCGGTGCGGTGACGTTCATAACGGAAAAATGAGGTTACCGGCTGGAAGATAAAAGGTAAATATGACGAAACTCGATTACATTCAGTAAAGGTGAACGATTTTTTGTAATATTTACAATTTAAGGTAATATAAAAACGAGTTTAAAAAAACAACGTTTCTTTCATTAATCTGGGGAGAACCAACGTAAATGCGCTACAAAGTGATTCGATAGCGTACATCAAAAATGCATGTAACTGACAAACACGGTCGATATCTCACACGTGACAAGCATACGACTTATCGAATGTCATTGTCAGTTTCATACATTTTATCGTTTCCATCAGCGATATCGCCAATTAAATTGGGTAACCCCCCTGGTCGGCATAAGTTTGTTTAGGACCTCGAAGAACACTGCTACTCAACCCCAACGAAAATAACTCTTGTTAGTCTTAGATTTATTCAGTGCCCAAACTAAATACGGACCAAAATAAGCAAATAACAGAGTATTTAAAAACAGACAAAGCGAAATAATGCTTATGATAAGTATTTCTCTGACTAAAAATAATATCACAGATACCAATAAACAAGCTGTTCATACTTCTCAGACTTCAAGCGATTTCAAGATGATTGGATAGAGAAATATGAGAAAAGTTTTGCAATTTTTCCTTCAATTTTTTTTTCACTCCCTTAACAATACTTTCGAACTTTAATTTGTTCGTGAAGAGTGCGTGTGAAAAAGTTTACAAATAAACTTTTGACCTTTTTAAATATAATACGGGTTATTTGTTTCGTTTGTAAAATATTGTAGAAGTTATAACTTATTTATCTATACTTCTATACTTAATGTTATAAAGTGATAAACTTTGTAATTTTGAATATTTGTAATTTTCGATGTATTGAAATAACTCGAGAACTATTGGGCTGATTTCAAAAATTCTTTCACTCATAGAAATGTAAAATAAATCTTAAATGGACGTTCGGCATCTTTTAATATATTACCTCTATGTAAAATTTTGATGCATTTTCAGTAATTTTTATTTTCCCATTTTTTACTCATAAAAACAAATTCAGAACTTTTTTGTTCTTTTTCTTATTTCTAGACATAAAAGCAATAAAAATAAGTTACGTTTAACCCGTGCACAAAAATGCTGTAGACCTGTGTAATTCACCACATAAGTATGTTTCTAGAGATATTGTAGTTTTCGATCTAATTACTACATCGTATAAAACAAACTCGCTTTCTTTGTCCCTTTGTATGCTTAAATCTTTAAAAGTACGCAACGGATTTTGATGCGAACTTTAATAGATAGAGTGGTTGAAGAGGAAGGTTTATATGTATAAAACAAGCGACCCGTCCCTGCTTCGCACGGTTGCAATGCTAATACTAAATACACTACAGAAATACTGTGAACGTTGTTTTATACTATGTACTGTAGTGATGTAGTGTATTTAGTAACAGCATTATTAGTAAAAGCCGGGGCGAGTCGCTAGTTGCATTATAAGCTTCAAATAAAACTTACAAAATATGATCAATGTTATCTTAATATATGTGAATATATTACGACGTATTGTAACATAATTTACGAACATATAAATGTACGAAGGCATAAAGTTTATGAAGGTTGTATAAAAGTTTACATAAATACGTCGTCAAATGGCTTTGAATTCCAGCTTCATGATTCGATTACGAGGAAAACGTCGAGGCGTTAATAACAGGAAAAGTGGATTTGCCGGCGCACGTTGAGGTGAAAAGCCGACTCAAAGAAATTTCATCAAATTGCCGCTTGTAGTAACTCTTTATATTTGTTTTCTCTTATAGTAATGGAATGTTTTTAAAACTATGCGACGATATGAATTTCTAATTACCTATTGACTATAGTGACATAATTTTATAAAAATATACGTACAAGTAACACACTAGAAGGGACATCTTATTTTTTCAAAGAAAGTTATAACTAGACTAAATTATATTGAATACATGTATTTGTAATTAGGTATTTTTTTACATAAGAAGACGTGGGTGCAGTTTTTGCCAACAAACTACAGTGGCAGTTTGGCGAAATGTATATGGCATGTAACATGTAAGCTTACTTATTAATAAAATAAGTAACTAAAACAGCATTATCTTTAAAAATATATTTGTAAAAAAAACTATATTGTTTTGCTCATTTCTCGTAACTACTACGCGGAATGCTTGTCGT
>QDHC01001623.1:84014-111370 GCA_013186455.1 Papilio dardanus tibullus | reverse complement strand
TGACATTGACATTCGGTAAGTCATGTGATTGTCACGTGTGAGATATCGAACGTCATTGTCAGTTCCATACATTTTTGACGTTCGTCATAGAATCGCTTCGTAGCCAATGTACATTTGGTAACCCCCAGTTCGTCTGCGCAGTTTAAACTGACGTTTGTAGGCAAAACTGAGAACTGTGAAGTCGAATTTGCAGTTTTAACGGACTTGTGCACAGGTTATATTGTACGGTAAAAACTGAACGTTTATAGCTGGCTTAAGCCGATAAGATTTAAAAAATGTACTATTTTTGTTCATTCCTTTGTATTCGTTTTGATACTCGTATACCAAGCTGCACAGTAACTTTGCGTTTTACATTGCAAGAAAAATGCTCAGATTAAAAAAGAAAATATACTCAAATCCACCCCTAAATTACAATTAGAAAGAGTCCCGTAATTAACATTAATTATTCTTTATTGCCAACCCCTGATATTAAACCCTAGTTGCAGATAATCAGCGCTGGAACATTTTTCTTATCCTTGTTTTCACGAAAATATTTGAAGCGATTATTTTTTAACAAAACACGATAGCATTTATTTTCCTTTGTCGTTTTCGAGTTAAGGTTACGTCCGATAATAATTGATCACATAATATTATACTAGATATCGCCCGAGACTCCGTCTGGATTAAAAGAACTTAATAACTATTCTACGTATTCTTTCACAAAGTCTTTCATCGAGATCTATGAACGCGTTCTGGAGACACCTTTTAACAATCATTCAAATTGAGTGTGTACAGGTTGGATGAGTCATTTAATCCATGTTCGGTCACAAGCACATTAAAACAATAATCAAACAATAGTGCGCACGTATATCGCACAGCGCCATCTAGTATAAAAATATAACTAAATAATATTAATTTAATTTATTTGTCGAACCATTTCTAGACTTTAACAGTGAGTAGTCCAAGTCTTACTAAAAAAGAATATAAATACTAAAAAATAAAACGTATTTTAATATATAACAAAGTGATATTAAAACGGGAAAGAATTATAATAACTTTTCTTGAATCATTTGAAGATTTATACGTAAAGTTTTTTGGGGGAAAATTCTAAAATTAGTCACAGTCAGAAATGTATCCATTAAAAATCCTAAAGCACCGCACCTTGCCTTGTTAGCCACTAATGAAACGACGTTTATCATCCTGACTGCAAAATAAAAGCTGAGCATTCCAACCTGGTTGTAGTTGTTATTAAAATAAATGTTATTTCACATGAAAGTTGCTAGAATACGCTGCTGCCTAGACAAATTGTTTATGTCTAAAAAACTTGTAATAAAAGGAATTTAAAAATCGTTTACCCAGAGTACATGCGCTACGTAGTTTACGCCACGTAATTTTATTATATCTCTAAAATACTTTCATTTATTTTGGTTTTAATGATAGTATTAGATGCAGTATTAAGCAGTACTGCTATTAAAACAGTAAGATAGTAGCTCAGTTGTCCTACTGCACTTTCTATTCTGCAGTGTAAATCTAGCTTAAGCGTGTTACGTAAGACAGCTAAGTAAGTCTCGATCACACTGACCCGGCGGATGTGAACGTCCAAAGATCTCATAAATCCTGCCAACAACGTTCGACCTTATTACTAATTTTCTTCCTAAACTTTATGACTTATCGTGTATATAGTTGTATTAATAATTTTATGCTTTACAATATTACATTATACAATAAAAAACATTATGATATACAAGTCTTCTTGATCATTGATCATTGATGATACAAGATCTTGATTAAAAAAGGTTAAAGGCTTCGACCCATGATGGGCTCCATTTTCCGCAACTCCACGACTAGCGCGTATTTTGCTTGACTTCACACATATCTTTGAATTTCTTCACCGATATGTGCAGGTTGCATCACGATGTTTTCCTTCACCGTAAGAACGCCTGGTAGATAACATATGAAAATCGTATATTTTTATTCTAATAAGTAATACATTTTCATACAATCTTATCTTAAACTTATTCTAAAGTAATATAGACTCAAAACTGTCAGGATATTAACCCTATATTGAATTAACTATGTACAAGGTATATGGACGAAACTTAATCAACTAATATGAACTTGATTGATTAAGCTAGTTCACAGTTTGATGGGTAATGTATCAAAGTTACCTAAACATACATCATTATGTAGGCCAATGAATATATCAATAATACATTATTACTTGTAAATGGTAATTAAAACTTAGTAATATAAATCAAATACTTCTACATTATAGAAAATCTGTAAAAATCTGAAGCCCGCAATGCCCATAAAATACTTTTACTATTCGATGAAATGATTTCAATTATTTTTTTATGGAATATTTCTTAACTTTACTTTATTATAATTGCAAATAATTTCGATGGATGGATGGCCGTTACGACAAAGGCATAGTTATTTATACTAATGTTATAAAGAGAGAAACTTTATTTTTTTGTATTTTGGTATGTATTGAAATAACTTAATAACTACTGGACCGATTTAAAAAATTCTTCCACCATTAGAAAGCTACATTATCCCCGAGTAACGTGGGCTATATTATTTAATTCCACGTGAACGAAGTCGCGAGCAACAGCTAGTAGAATAACTGGAAGATCACATGGACTACTCACCTACTTAGTTTTTTAATACGCACGGACGGAGTGGTGCAAATAATCTATTTTATTTTAAAAATTGCAGCAATTTATTTCATGTTCTTGTTATGTAATACTTGTATATACTATGTTTACATTCCATCCTCCATGTCGGCGTCGTATCGAGTGTCGGTGCCAAAAACTAGTTGGAAACAAATCCTTAGTATCGACATTAAACTTTAGCATCTAACTTCCGTCCAGTAAGGCAGTAACCGAATGGGGTACCTACCCGATTCGGATAAATACAATAACATACCTCAAAGGAGAAATTACAAGTTTCTAGGTAGAGACTACAAAGTATTTTTTTTTATTTTTTGTAAATTATCCTTTGAATTCTTGGAAAACTGAAAGAGAAAAGTATAGTAACGATATTTGAAAAATTTGCAAGAAAGATTTGCCGAAAGCTTTGTCCTAAAGTACTCGTACCAATTAAAATCCATATAAAACTATGCCTAACCCTTTCTTTAATTTAAAGTTCCTGGACCTTGTTGATGGAGCTTCCAATACTCTCTGTCTTGTGTCAACATCTTGACCTCCTGATACGACACGACTTCCACTTTCTTTTTTATAAGATTTAAATTATTTTGTATTTTTTTTTATATTATAAAGTCGTAAACGAGCAAGCGGCCTCCGGGATTCGCCGAAATAGCAAAGCAACCACTGCCTATAGACATCTGCAATTGTAGATGCGTTGCCTAACCTTAATCTACGGAGGAGGAGACTCACAGCATGAGGATTGTCCTAAGCTATTGAATAAAAATTGGTTTGATACAGTATCTAATCGTTTAACTTTATTACGTTTAGTTTGAACGTGTATTTCATAAATAAACATCAGAATCCAGCGAAATTTCACTTCGCATCGAGTTTCAACGACACATGATTCACGACTGAATAAGCAATCAAAACTTTTCTCAGCGAACTCCGTTACCGATGACGCGTACGAATTCTCCCCTTCTATGTTTTGATAACTGTACAAGTCACCGATAAATCGTAAATACCGTCAGTTTGATATTTGCCTACACGAAGTGTCTTTCAACACACGCATCTTCAACTAAATGGCACATGACCGTATGCTCAAACTCCACTCAAATACTTCGTCACGTATGCGTCGCTTTAAATATAAGTGGCGTTAAAATTAAAGGAGATCGTCGTAAAGTTTGGAAGTTAAGCGTGGATTCAACATGTAAGACGCTCTATGTAACATGTGACATTCGGCTGATAGCAATGACGACAGAGTCCTTTTCAAATATCAAAATCAATTACCAATTAATTATTTTCAAGAACAATATAAAAACAATACGAAGTTCCGAAACGAAATTTCCACGTAATGGTGAAATAAATTATGGCTAATTTGCAGCGAGTCATGCAAATGAACGTCAGGTCGGAGACAGAGGGGGCCAATGTCGCCACAATCACTCTCACCTTTTATTTCTTACCTAAATTTCCAAATTACGTTCAGCCAAATTTTATTGGAAAACTTGAACAATATCCGAATGGTGACATACGGTTACTATGCTCCGCAAACATTAAGACGAATCTGGATTTATTTTATTAAAATATGTTCACTCCTCTTATTCTTCTGTCTACTTCTCGTACCTCATCTTCACTCTTTGACCACTGCTAGGCACAGACCTTCTCCAACGCCTTCCACAGTATGCAGTTCTCTGCTTTTCCTATCCAATGACACGGCTCTAGACAATTCATAAAATAAATTTATGTTCTAAAGTACACCATTCTATTTGACCGTGTGTCACAATTAGAAACAAAAAACTGAAATTTCACTCCACAGCCGGCTTCCTTTTTATTGACTCTTGAAGTTTGAAATAAAATCACCTGAAGTCGACTAATAACGTAAATCATAAGCATACGATACCTAAACATTTAGAAATATAAAAACTGAAATAAAATATAAGAACTGCCGTGCCCCCAGAACAATACCGTTATTCTCTTTCTCTAAAGCTAGCCTCAACGGGGCATTGCTGCGCCCCTGGGTTTTGTCTGTCATTCTATCGCTATAACACACTGTTTTACTCTATGACTATGTTTGAAAATAAACTAGTATCATCTGTTGATGACTTCTTTATTTGTTGTTCACATTCATATTATTTACAAATTAACACTTAATTATATTATTACAAAAATTGTTCTTTCTTCGTTGGTGACATTTTTTCTCTTTTTTTTGCATCTGTAACTATTGTTTTCTAAAATAATGTTTGACTATTGTGATTTTCAGAATTATGAAATTAATTGTTTGAAGAAATAGATTCATATAATCCACGCTATTAGCTTATAACTTAAACTATTAAATTACATACTTTACGGACAGAAGCTCAGATTTTATTGATATCGCGACGTCTCTCGCTATAAATAAAACTTATTTTATTTTTCAGACGCTTTCTCTTATTACATTGTCATTTAAATAGAGTCAAAAGACTTAAAACTAGTAAATAAAAAACTAAATTATAACTACACTTTGTCCTTGATTAAATATCGTACTTAATGGATGAGTATTTTCATCATCAGCACCAACTCTCTATACTCGTACGTCCCCACCGAGAGGCGCGGAGCCTACCTCCAAAGTGACTAGGCCATAGTCAACCACGTTGGCCCAGTGCGAGATGGTCGACTGCAGGCATCACGATGTTTTTCTTCACCGTAAGAGTATTTTACCTCATACTATTTTCTTTAAAAATACATCAGTTGTCAAACGTATCCATCTTAAAAGGAAAAGAAGTGCTCTAAGAAAACGTAGTAGATAAACATGATTATAGATTTTTATTTAAAGAATGAAATTAAAAATAAAATTACTTTTAAGTGAACACAAGAAATCCATTACAACATGATTTAATTTGCTGTCACTTATTACTAGATAAGAGAAGGCCTCTTTCCTGACACAATGAAAACTAGTTCAGAAAAGAAAGCCACAATTATGTTGCTAAAAGTGTTGGGATAAAAAACGTTTTTATTATTTTATGATTAATATTATATCAGTGTGAGTCTTAACTTTACTAACTCAGTCCAACAAAGCGCTTCGAGCTCTTGTTTCGTGCAATTCGAAAGAACGCTGCAAGCGATAAAAAGTTTTAAAACAACCTTATGAGTTTTTAATTTAATCTCTGTGGATGTATTACAAGAAAACATAGAACTGATAACTTCAGTTTATATAAATACAATCCAGGGATTTAATACAGAGCTGGGGCACTGGAAAGATATACTAGAATGCATGTTAAGTTTTGTCCAGTTAGAATCCACAGCTGACTTACAGCTATGTACTATTATATTGTAAACAGGACAGGGACGGACTCGGTCTGTCAGTGTGACGTCAAACATTACGTCATCATACACTTAAGTCATACAAGAAACTGTTGACAGTCAAAGTTGGCAGCCGCAGGCGAAGTTTGTGCACAAATCATTGTTGTGAATGGCATCGTACGTGTAGGGTAATGGTGAAAGTTCCCCTTAACTTCCCTATACAAATACCGCTAGTACAATGTTCTAGTTCGGTTTACGAATAAATTTGCCTCTGTAATATAAAAGGAATAAAATTATTTTCCTTTTCTCTATTCGCTGTTTTTTTCGGGGCGTATGATAATCGAATTTCTCGAATTCCGTAGATATTTTTTATAAGACAATATCTAAATGCATCGAAAACCAAGTAAGGAGATTGATTAAAAAAAACCTTCTTAATATATAGATAAATTCTTCTCTGTAATTATATTATAAGCAATAGTTTGTATGAAAATATTTATTATCACATCATCATCACCATCATAGTAAGCTCACTATACATCCCCACCGAAGGGCGCGGTGCCTACCCTAAGAGGTGACTAGGCCATAGTCAACCACGCTGGCCCAGTGCGGGTTGGTCGACTTCACACATATCATTGAATTTCTTCGCCGATATGTGCATAGATGGCGATGTTTTCCTTCGCCGTAAGAGGGTCGGATACATATGTACATATGAAATTCGAAAAACACATTGGTATCTGGCCAGATTCAAACTTGGGACCTGCAGATTACAAATCAAGAGATAAACCCCTGAGAATATTTATATAAGAAATAATTACATTAGTTTTAACTAACTTTTGTATGTGACTTATTGATTTCCGTTCGCTCAAAGCTTTCCACTTCGTACACAAAAACATTTTCACCATAAAACGGAGAAGAATCGCAAAAACATTTGGTAATCAGATCACCAGTGATCGTGTCTGTATATAGACATATAAACCGTTTTCTGACAATACAAGCTGTTACTTCAGAGGGCACGTAGCAACCGCCAATCTAATCAACCCGTCTACAGTCAGTCACAAGACACAAGCGCCAGCGATTTTGATAAACTTTCAAGCCAAAAAAGTAACCATTCCCATTATCTATAAGGACATTTTATCGGCTGAGCGCTGAAATAAATGTAAAAGTACACTTATACTTAATTTCAGTATTAGCATAGACATACAGTCCAACCTGGATAAGCGAGAGTCGAATGGAATGGATGTTTGTCTCGCTTATAGAGGTTTTTCTCTATTCCGAGTTTCTCGCTTATGTAGGTAGCTCCTCGGGACCAGGGAATGACTCTTGCATATAGAGTTTTCTCGCTTATCCAGGTTTGACTATATTTTATAATAGAGATATATAATATTGTTATCTAACAGGCCTCAACATTTGTATAGAAGAAAAAACGAAAGGGGTAATTATAATTATAAACCAATCATCGCGCAAACCTCTAAAATGTTATAACTCGGGACACCGTCAACTTTTCTTTGGATGTCTTCCAAGTCGTGCGCTACCTGAGGTTAAATGTATATAAAATCGCCGTGTACTTCACTGATTGAGTCCTCTGTCACTATAACTGTAAAAATGGCTTCAACTACGCTACGAATTCACTTTATATCATACTAGCTGTTGCTCGCGACTTCGACCGCGCGGAATTAAAAAATATAGCCAATGTTACTCGGGGATAACGTAGCTTTCTAAGGGTGAAAGAATTTTTGATATCGGCCCAGTAGTTCTTGAGTTATTTTAATACAAACAAAAATACAAAGCTTCTCTCTTTATAATATTGTATCATACTAGCGACCCTTCCTCGCACGGGTGCAATGCTGATACTAAATACACATCAGAAAAACTGTGAACGTTGTATATACCAGCCATACTAATAATTGCACCCGTGAGAAACCGGGGCGGGTCGCTAGTTAAACATACAAACCTTCCTCTTCAATTACTCTATCTATTATAAAACCGCGTCAAAATCCGTTACGTAGTTTTAAAGATATAAGCATACATAGGGATATAGGGACGGAGAAAGCGACTTTGTTTTATACTGTCACTACGAGTACATGTAGTTATTTTAAGATTCTAATTGATGTGATGTCCTATCTCCCATTTTTAATAAAATCAGTTCATTTTATTAAATGCAAGATCGTCTAATTAAATCGTTTTCCACTAATCGTTCCCGGTCTACGTATTATAACGCACCTCTTCCACTAGCACAATACCCATTACTCATAGATATGACATGTTGGTAACCAAGCTACTTGTCACTGTGCATTTGGTAAAATATTCTAAAATCCGTCCACATTAACACAGTATTTAACTTGTACTGCATGAATATTTCAACTACATTATTAAATTTCGCAAGTACGAAACTAAATGAATGTATTTTCAAATAAAACTCACTTCGTCAGCAACAGTACGCTGGAGACATAGTTACCAACTTCTCGAATATCCACCGCTGACACCTGGGAATTGTACACTTTGAAATGCATTAAATATTACACGGACTTCATAATGTCTATTGCATGTCAAAATATTTTAGATGCATTTTTATATCAAAGACAAGTACTTAAACGTTCTTAAATATTAAATTTTAACATGCTTTACTTAACAATAATACTCGTACCTTACTAACCGTCGTATTTATAAACGAGTAATTATTTGTTGATTGAGCACTTCTTAATGAAGTAATAACTTGAGCATAGAATTCTTACCAACTTCATTGTGTTTTATAGACGATAAATCCACATACTTAAGCATAAAACAACATTTTACCATGAGACAATGTCAAGTCAACTGTCATAACTATTAGTTCGAGCCATTGACCGATGCTTAAGTAGGGAAAGTAAAACTTTGCTGAGAAATCTAATGATTATAAGTTCGTACTTAAGAAGAATTCTTGTCTATAAAACAAAAATCATTGCTTAAGTCACTTTTGTTCAAGGCTTTAGTTTTGCTCAAATATAAATACGAGCGTTAGTAATAGAAATTCTACTAGTACGAGTAATTACATATAAGGAACACTAGATGTACTAGTACAATTGTAAAGTCGTAGTAGCAATCCTTATTTGCTTAAACTATTACTTTAACTCGGTACCAAATTACCGTAAATACAAGTATAAAGGACAGTCATTGTTGCAAGTTAATGATAACTCCGCTGCAACACTTACGCAAATTACTTAACAGAGAAGCGCCGAGTACCAGAGTACCAGATGTGGTGCAATTAAGTCTCTACATTCGTTCAATAAACCCCACTTTCCACTAGCACGAATAGCCGTTCAATCTGAGCACGCACGACTGCTATTTCTACCTACACAATCCAATGGTTCTGACGCGAAAGTTATTCAATTAGCATTTCCGCGGAGTAGTCGCACAGTTATTCGCCAAGTGGAAACGGGGTTTAATATCTTCGTTCGCATGTCTTGGCCCGCATCCAAACAATTATGCTTCCAGTTTATTTATACGTAATTTCTAAATTAACTTCACTTGAAGTATAAGACTGTATACTGGAGTATTTTTAAATGAAAAAAAAATAAGAATAAGTGACGGAAAAGAGTGACGAGTTAGTAAGAAATTTGGTAAAAATGGATTAAAATTTAGGTATACTTACTTATATATTTTTTTAACAAAAAAGAAAGCAAAGATGTATTTAACACTTATGAATTCAAATAAAACCGCGTTTTGAGTTCTCATTTATGAAATTACTGAGAAAAAAATATATTCAACAAGAGATATAATACGTGTAAATAAAATGAACATTCTAAATTAAGTTTTTCATATCTGAATGCGGAGTGATTTAACTAAGTGCTGCGTAGACGGTATACGGAGTAAGGCCTTACAGTTTTAAACGCGGGAACAAAATACCATTGAAATGAGGAAATAATTTACATCTTTTTTAACACAACTAGAGCCTATTATACTAATATACGGTTTGCACACGTTTTGCTTAAAAATTAACTATTTATAACGTTCCGAATTTGCATTATTTAAGTATACAGCCAAAGATAGATAAGTAAGACGTGAAGGCCTCCGAGAAACTTCCATAAAATTCATTGGTCACGAGCTATACGAGCTACCTCCATAAGCGAGAAAGTCAGATTATTTATCCGACCCTCTTACGGTGAAGAAAAACATCGTGATGCAACTTGCACCTATCGGCGATGAAATTCAAAGATTGTGAAGTCATTGCAAAATACGCACTAGTCGTGGAATTGCGGAAAATAAAGCCCATCACGGGTCGAACTACTAACTACTAAACACAAACTTTTCCTGTTTATAATATTAGTATAGAGTATACATATAGATTATACAGATTTACTTATTCAAATTTAAATTCTATCATATAGTGTCGCAAGAAGCTCGTAAAAGTCAAGTAAACAATGATATTGTAAGTCAGAGTTATCTATATCTTACTTTATAATACAGGATAAGAAAGCATTTACACAACTCTTATTCCACGAAATTGCTCCCTTCATATACTTACAAGTTTATGTTCATAAAAGTAAATAAATCTGAAGCTAAGCTTGAGATTATACGAGGACCGAGTTAAAGTGTTAAATATAGTATGCAAATAGCCTTTTTCTCGCAACATTTTACTTGTTTATCATGTTATGATTTCCTTTTTAATTTTTTTTAACTGACTTCCAAAAGGAGGTACTCAATTTGTCTGTTTTGCGTGACATCTCTCTAATGAATCCTTAAGGTTACTTACTTACTCCGCTGGCGCAGCGACCCAAAGTGGGTCTTGGCCTCCGACACAAGAGATCGCCAGCGTCGCCTATCTTGCACTGTCTCCTGCCAATCAACTGCCTTTAGCTCGTGCAGGTCCAGCTCTACGTCTCTCTTTATTTCTTAGCCTTAGGGTTGGACAAAGCAAATCACCCTGTATATACAATTAGATAAAATGAACAGTAATAATATAAATTTAAATTGTAGTATGAAAATAAATGTTTAAAGGTAAATATCTTGAGTGGGAGCTTATTGGGTAATCTGCTAAAGTCAATGGCGAGCGGATAGGCGCTCGTTACAGTAACTCTTGGCAAGCCTTAAACGACACATAGTACGTCTAGATGAGACATTGAATTTTAAATTAAATTAAATTTTATATTAGGTTCTTCTTTAGTCAAAGTATTCAATATTGATTCATATCAGGTATATTTTCTCTTTAAATATTTGACTTCACCAAAAAGACGAACATATTCCAAATTTCCTTAATCAGTTAACCTGTATTTTAAAACCAAAAAGAAAGTTTTCAAAATGATTTTGCAGTTACAAGAAGAGATCGATGTATAACAAAAAATACGATATAATAAAATCTTGCTATTTTTTAATGGACTTCGGCAATCGAGTACTTTGTACTATATTTTTTTTAAATATTGTAAATACCTCCTCCTTTCATTCTAAATGCCACATCCAGTAACGATATGCATATTTGTTTTCCTTAGCGTGGGATCATTAACTTTGAGCACCTCCTTTAAGTGTAGTAAGCTTTAACGGCCTCCTGACTGGTAATTAAGGGGTTCTTTATGAATACCTCGCAGCTCGCAGGTACGCTGCTAGTTCGCTGCCGATTAGATGTACGATAAACGTCACTTAAGCCCATACAGGTGAAGTTGATCAGACACATCAGATATCCATAAAATACATGCTAAAATCAGCTACAGACCTTCAGAACTGCGCCGTCGAACTGCACAGATAAAACTGACGTTTGTAGGCAAACAGCAGAACTGTACAGTTCGACAAATCATCTAATCAGAATTTCATTTGATAAAACAGCGCAGTTTTAACAGTTAAAATAGTGCGTCTGTAGCAGGTTTAAGAGTCGTTTTGCACATATGCAAATATACTAGCGACCGTGATTGTATAAGCTATTATGTAATGGAAGAGTAACAGAAGTCGCGCTCCGATGAAGTCGTCCAGTCACCTAGTGGTACGAGGGTCTAAGTAGATAGGAAATCGTGATCGTCCGTAGAAGCTTTTGGGCACTTCATATTATGATAATACCCATTTAAGGTCTTTTTCCACTAGATGAGGCAATTTAATTCGCATCGATGTACACAGCAATCAGGGTTTTGTAATTTTATTGTTGTCAATAACAACGTTTTTAATTTATTAGAAGGAACCAGACGTATTAGTAACGGTGGACCGTTTCGGCTCCGGTGAAACATAAAACACGTTTTACGTCGTAACATCGTAAAAAGTTTGCTTACACTCACTAGTTTTTCAAATTACTTTTTATATATCCAAATGAATTTTAGTAACAGCGTCTCATAAATTTCCACACGTTAAACGATTTTTACGATTTTCTTTTAAGGTAACTTAATTTTTAACCGACTTCCAACAGAAAGAGGTTATTATGTAATCTATACTAATATTATAAAGAGAGAAACTTCGTATTTTAAAATTTTTGTATTTTTGTTTGTATTGAAATAACTCAAGAACTACTGGACTGATTTCAAAAAATCTTTCACCATTAGAAAGCTATACAATCGTAACGTATGTTATATTATTTAATTCTACGCGGACGAAGTCGCGCAGAACGGCTAGTAACTTATAATGACAAAGTTATTCTTTGCAGCTCCTATGTGTAGATGTAGATGTAGATCGACCTCCTTCATTTTCTGCAATTCCACGACTAGCGTGTATTTTTTATAAATAGTATTTTCTCATTTGTGTAGATAAATTAATATGAAATTATTGTATGAATAATTCGTTTACTTTTAAAATTATGAGTAGCATAAACAATAGAGTTTAAAAAGAATTATTTATACAATTTCCACTCTTTGATAATATTACTTTAATCTGCTGTCTGCAGTTTTATCATAAATTTTATGGTTCTCACCTAGTTATAAAAGTAGACTATGTTAAATCTCAACCTAAATATTAGTTGAAATTTCCCTGTGCGAGATTGCACTATAATATAATTAAATAACTTTAAAAAAAATGATTTAAAATCCAACGAAATGAAATTATAACAGCGAGAGAGCGCTGATTTCTCTACGCCATCTCTACACTTACGCTAATGAGTTTAAAATTGTGATTTAAAAGAGGCGAATTTTTATACCAAAAAAATATATATACAGGCAAACCTGGATAAGCGATAAACCTCTATACGTGAGTCATTCTATGGTCACGTAGACCTAGCTCAACATGCGAGAGCCTAGGAATAGAGAGAAACCTCTATAAGTGAAACAAAACTCATGATCCCTTGGACTCTTGTTCATCCCGGTTTGACTGTATATCAGTATTACTTGTACAATAAATGAATGAAATTCACCATATTTGTTTCGGCAATGAAAACGCACGGTTAAGATATTTAATAAAAACTTTCAGACTAACTAATGTTTTCTGATTTTTTTATTCATTGCTGTCGATGAATATTATATTGTTTCCATCAAAATGTTATGATAATCATTAATCAAACATCTATACTTCTAAGCTAATATTATAAAGTTGAGAAGTTTGTATTTCTGTATGTATTGAAATAACTCAAAAACTATTGAGTCAAGCAACATTAAAAAGATACAATATCACTGAGTAACATAAGCTATATTTTTTTATTTTACGCGAAAATCACAAGCAACAGGGTATAAATAAATATATAATATTCTTGTTTAATTGTAATTAAACTTGCAATCGTGTCCATTACGAACACTAAATTGAAAACAAATTTGATTGGAAGTGGTCGGCTGTGCGCGTAGTTCGAAACGTTTTCGCTTGTCACTGACAACTACTCGTATTTGCTGTGTCTTTGTTCTGCATAGGAAATTGCATTAGTTTCTACGAATCACTATTGCAATTACTGAAATAATATAGCTTTAGAATAAACGTTTAAAATTATTACTAACTAAATTGTCGTAGTTTTATTAACAGTTTTTTAATTAAAGATTAAATTAATTGTTTTATTTAACAACTTTCGAGTTATGTAATGCTCCTCGCGTCTTCATCCGCGTGGAATTAAAAAATATAGCCTATGTTACTTGGGGATAATGTATCTTTCTAATGGTGAAAGATTTTTTGAAATCGACCCAGTAGTTTTTGAGTTATTTCAATACATACAAAAACAAAAATACAAAGTTTATCTTTTTAAAACATTACCTATATAGTATAGATTTAAGCCTAGACGCCGCCAATTATTATGTTTTTTAGCTTAAAGAGTGCCAAAGCGATATTTACTGCAGTAATTTCTATAGACTAACGGCCGTATGTTCAAACGCCTCTCAAATACTTACGTGTCGCTTAAAAAAAAAACAAGTGGCGTCAAAATTAAACGAGTTCGTCGTATTTGGAGTTTAAGCGTGGACTTTACGTGTAAGATGATCTTAAATATTTCAGTGGCCGTAAGGCTTTAAATATTTCTTCTAACATAAATACATAATAACTTAGTTTCAACTTAAATTCTATACAAGTAATAACATTACTTACGTCGCAAATGTTATCAAATAGTGTTCGTAATCAGGCTATGTTACAAGCAAGTTTAGTATTCCTCACAGCGTCTCGCCGCGCAACCTTCCTCAATTACTACTCACAGGCTAACTACGTCAGCCGTTATATTTCATATTTACCACTAAAATGGCGCTCATAGAAAACAGAATTAAATTAATTGTACTTAGATAATTTAATAAATTGTCAAACAAGCCTTCAGGTGTCAATTTAATTAATTTTTTTATAAGAAAAGTGGGCAAACGAGCTGCGGGAACACCGAGGAGATCATCGACGCCCATGGACATCTGCAATACCAAGGGAACCACAGATGCGTTGCCGGCCTTTTAGGAGGTGATACGCTCTCTTCTTGAAGGTCCCTACTATATTGTCAAACAACCCTTTTAATATAAGTAGTTATTTAGTATTTTGCAATTGTAACTAAGATGTTATTTGTGTTGCAAAGATCGAAATAATGGCCTATGCTATAGTCAGTTTCACACAATTTAATGCTTGAAATTTTTAATTAACTCGAAGTCACTAATTGTGTAATTCTTTGTTTTAATTAAAAAAAAGTTCAATATGTTTTTGTCGTTTACGTTTACAAATCACTGAAGTTACTTTGTATAATTTAATGTCAGAAATCAACTTAACAAATTATTGGTAAAGCGGCATTTTACCGCTCCGTTTCCCAAAGGAATAACCTTTCAGAATCTTTTACTAGCGATATCGTTCGAGTAAGGATTTCAATGACCAAGCAATTTCATATACAACATTTATACTTTAAATTGACGTATTTATTAATAAAAAATAAAGTAATGCTTAACGTCTGGATGTTTGAAAAATCTCAGAAAATTGAACAAATTGTATTACACCTTGATAGAAACATATTGCTATTACATTTAAAAATAATATGAAGGATATTTTTGAACATATGTTTCAAAATCGAAATCTTAGAGCGACTGATCTTTGACCCAGTTAAAATATTCTACACTAATATTAGAAAGTGGAAGATTTTTACATTTGTATGTATTGAAATAACTCAAAAACTACGGGGCCGATTTCGAAAATTCTTTCACCATTAGAAAGCTACAGTATCCCCGAGTAACATGGGCTATATCCTTTAATTCTACGCGGACGAAATTGTCAACAGCAACTAGTATTTAATATTTTTTAAACAGCTGTTCGGAAAACAAAATTTCAGAAAACCTGGGGGATTACCCGAAGTACATGTGGTACAAAGCGATTCGATAGCAAACATCAATAATGTATTTAACTGACAATAACGTTCGATATCTCACAATACACACTTGACTAATCGAATGTCATTTTCAGTTTTATACATTTATGTCGATTCCATCAGCGATATCGTCAATCGACAGATACTTTGGGTAACCCCCGCTATTTGACACAGTTATAATAACTTTAATATATTTTAACTTAAATATAACAATAACAATAACGCACGATATATGTGTCAGATAAATACGAGCCGCGAACGCGGAGCCTAAATACGGTTTCCAATCTCGTTTGCCCTTTCAAGTGGAATTAAACCCGTAATCAAATAAAGCACCCTTAATCACAACACTTTGAAATCAAACACCACTGAAAGCTAAGCTATACAATGCTTTAAATTAAATTTAAAAGGTTTTTATTGATAATATAACTTTTTATAAATAAACACCATCCTACAAAGAACTTAAAAAATAATTAATTTGAAATTTAAGAAGATATTTATTTTAATAACTTAAAATTATGTTTAAGGTTTTTTTTGTATTTGGGGAAATCTTCATAAGATACCCTGCCTTTTGGCGGAAAGGCAGAATTATGTGAGATTTCTATACTAAAACACCCTCAGTGGTCATCCTCTACTGCGACTGCGAGGGTCCTGGGATCTCCTTTGGAACATTTGGACCCTCTGCATGTTTTAGATCTAGGGTTGTTTTGTTCAATTGACGTGACGTTTTAATTATTTTATGGCCGTTTTCACCAACAATCTCTAAATTTTAGGTAACCCTTAATGCATTTTAAATGTCACCTAACACTATTTTCGTTTTCACCAACAGTTAAGTGTTACTTTAGATATAAAATCAATTTAGGTATGAGTTAGATTTAGGGATACCGTTAAGCAAAAAGACGCCTATCTAAAACTATTTTAGGAGTTCGTTGGTGAGAACGGGCATTAAATAATTTAAAAAATATGTACCTATTAGCGTTGCACTGGACAAGAATCTTACTTTTCTCTGTCCCTAATTATCTATTCTTTAATCTTTAACTTAAATACGAAAGCTTTGTTCAAGTAATCTGCTATAAATATACTCTGAAATACCTTTGTTTCTGTTTTTAAGTTTGTTTTGTTTTATGTTTTTGAAACAAAAATATAAATACACTACGTTTCAGCTTTTGCTTAATGTCATTAGGTGCTATGTTAAACCTTTTACTAATATTAGTCTTCTTTATAAATGGGGTTTAAATGAGATGGGCACTATAAGACTTGTACGCACCAGGATAATATTTTAATCGTGTTATTATTTTAGTAACTAAACGTGTCCGAACAGCAACATTTTATTAGAATAGATTAGTAAATCCTGTGTTCAGACACTTGCTACATGCTACTCGACTAAAATACCATCCTGATGCAAACGAGGCTTTAGCGGTAAGAGTTCAACTACGCTCAATGACATTCGTAACAACAGAGGAACCGCAGTAGTGTCGCCTGGTTTTTGGATAAAAAATATAACAGGTGATCCTTGCCTGATATGCCAGTATTGTCGTCTATAAAATCAATATTTTAGATACAAAAATCCACTTTAATAGTCTAGGAAAATCTGTTCTAATGCGAATCACATAATTTTTAACAGTGGTAGAGCCCGCTTTAACATCTTTGCACGAATTGCCGCCTCGCCCGGTGAAATACCACGACCACACAGAAGACAAGCGAGAAATGGAAGCAATTCCGTGTTTCGTTGGAAGAGAGTCCTATCCTTTTCCTAGAAGGAAATTATGGGAAGAGGAAGTGAATTTTCCTAGGGAGGGGATGCATAGGGAGAGGAATTATCCTCTTGCTGTGCGTCTCCTCCTCCGAAGATTAAAGGTAGGCAACGCATCTGCAATTGCAGATGTCTATGGCCAGCGTTCGCTTCGCTATTTCAGCGAGTCCAAGTGGCCGCTTGCTCGTTTGCCACTTTGTGATATAAAAAAATATATATAATCTACAAGAATATTTTAATGCCAAAACATTACGTGAATATGTTGGCGAGATGGGATTTTCTTTAGGCATATTTTACATTACACAAATTGCCTATCTCTCTGTTACAGTCAGTTTATAAATATGGGCAATTGACAATTCTATTGTACTATTCGGTATATGACAAATTGTAATTTTGGAAATCAAAGCTGTCAAACACATCAAAGCTTTGTTAATTCGTATACAAATTAGTATTTTCCTTTGATAATCTTTTAGGTTTTTATTACGTTTCATTTTCTTGCTTACTAAACTATTATTATAATAGTGTACACTTTGAAAATAATGTAACTATATTAATTTACATAAACATTCTATATTAATTCCACGTTTTACTTATATCTATACTAATATTATAAAGAGAGAGACTTTGTATTTTTGAAATTTTGTATGTATTGAAATAACTCAATAACTAGTAGACCGATTTTAAAAATTCTTTCACTATTAGAAAACTGCATTGTCCCCGAGTAACCTAGACTATATTATTTAATTCCACGCGAGCGAAGTCGCGCACAACAGCTTGTCACAAATATAAGTAGAATCTGCTTACACAATTTGTCGATTTGACATAGAGTTTATAAACTGTCAAAGAATTTTCCCCTATGTTACTTTTTAATAAAACTGGTGACATCACGAATTGTCAAAAAGCAAAGTTTGACCGTGACATTTATTTCTTTGAGTAGTTTCATGTAACTTACATGTCTGGATATCTGACAATATGCTAAAATTCAAGAAATATCTGTAACATGGTTTGTTTGTGCGAAACGGGAATTATTGCTTTCGATACATAAAGTTTGTTTGTAAATCATTCACGGTGTTGTCGCCGGATTCCGTTTCAACGAATTCCGAATAAACTCAATACATTAAAAGTTTTTTTTTATGTTCTTTATTTGAAAACTTCTCGAACAATCTTCTATTATTATTCGTCAATCATTTGAATATAAATAAATCGTCTATCATTTTTTTTGTTTTAAAATATTATTGGACTATTGTAAAATAATATTGATTTTATTATCGTCAAGTAAATCAGAGAAACCTCTATAAGCAAAATAAATATCATGGTACCTTGGATTCTCGCTTATCAAGGTTCGACCGTAAAAAAGATGTTTTAATGTACGTTTAATCTCTCAGTTAAAAGTTTAAAAAAGAATGCTTTTTGAGTCGGCTTCACAGTAGTATTGGTTGAATAACACTTTTTTTTTAAAGTGGGCGTTAATTTATTTACCATATAGAAAATACGAGTAGTAACAAAAGCGATGAATATTCTATTAATAAAGAGTCGCGCTTACATCCTTTGTCACCGTTACAAAGGGTTTTTTGGATCCACTCTTTCGTACATAAATAATCCTTTGATATACTAATCAAGCGTTGCAATCCCGCACTGCGGGATCCCGCAGCGTATTACGGAATCCGCGTGTGCTTCAACCGGTGAAATATTATTCAAATTATGGCTTTAATATACTGAGACACCTGCTTTACGAAGGGCTTGCTCTTAAAACTATTGTTTTTATCTAAATTTTACAACTTAAGTCGGTTTCGCGACATTTTGCACACCGTAAAATCTTATTTAGTATTTACTCTGATGGAGTGAAAATTAAATATTTTATTTTATTGTAAGTACGGCTATTTATTCATTATCTATATACCCAACAAATATAGAGACAAAAAAGTATGTTATCTGGCTGCATATAGTGTTATTCATATATGACCGCAAGTTAGGGCAGGATCCCGCAGTGCGGGATTGCAAACCCTAGTTGTCTGACTATATCAGTATCAAAAGATTTACAAAATAAATTGGAACTACAATATAAATATTTATCTATAAAATAAAAGACAATAAAAAGTAGCTACGATCATCAGCGGGACGTACGTAAAAGAAAACGAAACACAAAAAAAGAATTTATTCTCTTCGTAATAAACAATGATAAAGGTTAACGAGTTTCGTCCCTTATTGATAGGAAATTCGCAAAATCTCATTTCCTCTAACGCAATATTTATTTACCTCCATTTAAAACATAGACTGCGATGTCAACCATTCTGACGTTATACAATTTGTACGTTTATTCGAAGGATCACTTTAAGCCCTTCGTACACGAGGTTACTCGTAAATTGAAAGATAATGTCTTGAAGGAAATTATTATTATTTCTTTGCAGAATTAGTCATCACTTAAAATGGAGAACTAGAGTGATGTAAAGTGACTTACCCAAAGTATATTTCGATTGCCTATATCTCTGATGAAATCCAAAAAAATGTATGAAACTGACAATGACATTCGATAAGTCATATCTGACGTGCGAGATATCGAACGTCATAGTCAGTTCCATATATCTTTGATGTACGCTATCGAATCGCTTTGTAGCACATGTACTTTGGGTTCAGTTTAGTAACGTCATTGTATATTCGACTCTACTTTTCTAAACTAAGTCTTATACCTACGTATTAATGTAGAAAAATATATTCAAACCATTTTATTCGAAGTACCCTTGAATAAATTGTATAATAATACTAAAGATCGTAAAATTGTTAGTAAAGTATCAAGACGAGCAAAGATAACGGCTGACCTTAAAAGCTCTTTCCACTAATTGAAATAGTAAGCTAACAGTAACAATGAAGAGAAGGGTTAATTGCGAGATATAAAATTTCACTACAATGCAATTTATTGCTTTTCCACTGGTAGAAAAACATCTACAGTCGAATCTGGAGAGTCCAAGGGACCTCTATATTTGTCTCGCTTATCGTCTTTATTCCGAGTTTCTCGCATTTGGAGGTAGCTCGACAAGACAACGCATCTGTGGTTCCTCTGGCATTGCAGATGTCCATGGGCGTCGTTGATCACCTCGGTGTTCCCGCTGCTCGTTTGCCCCCTTTTCTTATAAAAAAAACCAGAGAATGACACTCGCTTAGTCAGGTTTTTGTATGTATTGAAATAATTATTCCAAAACTTGAGACAACTAATGAATAATATTTCTTTTAATTTTTATTTACTTAGACAAAAAAATCATATAGAATAATGCAAAGGTCCAAGGGAAATGAACATGCAAATATTGAAGACGGGAATTTGCATTCGTAACAAGTCCTGTTCATATGAGTATTGCAATAGAATTATGCATAGTTTACACAACTAGAGAACCGAGGTGTATGAAATCAAATAGTTAAGACCTTGTATATAAATGTAGAGTCTCGATGGCTAAAAGGGTTAAACTCTTGACTTATCCACAGTGTTTAAATGGATATTAACCTTTGATGTACTTTTCACAGGTTAACTGCACTTTTACGTATTGATAGTAAGAAGGGAAGGAAAGGAAGAAGGAAGGGGAGACGCGTCCGCGTTCCAGAAGGAAAAGAAAGATGGCGGATTAGTGAAGTGCACTATCGCGCCGAAATGTCACTAGTTCGCAACTAGTGATGTGCCGCAACACACAATTTGAACCCCGCTATGTCACCAATTTGGTTTTTCCATTTTCGAATTTCATACACATACCGACATTCTTACCTTGCGGCTTCATTAGACCGAGTTCGTGATATAAACGGTCTTACGCCGAAGCAAAATCTCAGTTTTTGTCGCAAGCTCGGCCTTATCAAGCCTTAGGATTGGGGTAAAGGAAGGAATGCAACCGGCATCACGATGTCACTTCGGAAAAGACGTTTAAAGATATGTATGAAACATTAACTGATAACTTAACTAGTTAACTTACTTAAAAAAAGTTAGTAAAACTATAAAAATTACGTCAATAGACTGATTTTTTTACGTCTATTTTACCTCTAATAAGCGCAATTTTTAATATATCACTGATACAGTCGTTTATGGTAATAATAAGTTAATTAATTGTAATCATTTCATATCATAACGTTATGAAATTTAAGCGAAATGATGAACAGCCGTCCGTAACATCCTTTTCTGTAACTTGNACCTAGAACAGATCCAGGATCCTCGCACAAAGTCTGTATTGCAAGGACCCAGCTCTGATATGATATTTTCATTTCTTTTATTGCAAAAATTAATAGTTTTTTTTTTCTATTATTGTCAACTTGTCTTTTTTTCTATGTAGAGTCAGCACAGTATGTCCCATATATCTTTATCATCCGACATATCCAAAATGAATGTTAGGATTTTAAGATCCAATAGCTTAATAGTTTGCGGTACGGTGTGCCAATCTACTCGTAGCGAACGTGGGTTCGAATCCCAACATTGGACTATTGTCGTGAACCATATCGTATCACAAGCTTTTAAAAATACTTGGAATAGTTAAAGGAAATATTAGTGAATTCACAAAAATCTACAATTTTTTTATTAAAAAAACATTGATTTTTGATTTGATTTGATGAATTTATTTATTTATTTAATTAGTTTTACAGAATTTTTAATTCACTCCCTTCTTATGTGCCTCTTTTACACAACCCTCCATACTTTCTACATCTTGGTGATCAAAATTCGAAGTCAAAATATAAATTGGCCACATAATTATTGAATAGAATTATTGTAGATAGTAGATACCCTATCCACGCCGACCCGCTCGGGCTTTTAAGATTGGCGACGCCGCACCGTCTCGCATACCGACGCGTGAAATAGACTAACTACGTACAGAGATAACCGTTTAAATAATGGTAGAGCTATTATTGTTTTTTCCAATTTAAATTGAAGACATAAATCTACAAATTCAGCGGAGAAATGTTGTCACAACAAAGACAAGGTCACTAAACAGTCTTCGAGTAATAGTATTTGAGACATCGTTTCTCGTGCCGGAGTCAGTGTTTCCGTCCAGCTATAACGTGGGTGCCTTCAAGAGTAAGGTGAATAGGCATTTAATAAGCTAGCACGTAACACCTTTCGACCGCATCTCTACCTTTCAGCAGGTGGGATCATGGTCAAGCGCTAGTTTATACTGAATAAAAAAAGTCTTTACAGAATTTACTCGTAGAAAGTGTCATGAAAGAGGGAGGAATTAATATAAGAAATATCAGTGTAAACGCTCTGGATTGCATTACACTGCGCTGGACCCTGAAGCTTTCTCCGCTCAGTCTTCCTTGAAAGCTTCAATTGTCACGCAAAACACGTTCGACTTCGAATTTACAGTCAATTCATTCGATATTGGATTATTAGGCATTGATCTTTAAAAAAATTCAAACTAATTCGTTTTGTCGTCACATTTTATGATTCTCAATTTTCTTCGAATAAAAAATACGGACGAATTGGACGAGAATGGAATCTTTAATTGCTGTTATGAATGTTTTTAGCAATATTTTGTTGTCGAATTCTGTTGGCACCGTTTCCTTTGACGCACTTAATAAGTAGCCAAGTCACCTAAATTTGCGATATTTAAAAAAAATATTGCGACTATTTTTCTAGAACTTTCAATTTCAAAAGTCAACCTGAAGGTCTACTAGTATTGTAAATGACCTTGAATTATTCATCGCGAACTCGGTCTAACGAAGTCGTAGGGTAAAAAATATTTTGTTTTACATTTCCTAATTTACCACTTAAAACTTACATATTCGTCAAAACAAAAACATCTCGTTGATTCTCAAGTGTTTTATGGTGATATAATTGAGTGAAGCCGCAATGGAGACGCGCGTAGGTACGAGTTGATACAACAGTATGAAAGCAGTCGTCAACCGCCGCTGCGGGGAACATGAGACAAGTTTTAATTAAACACTAATGCTATTCGCGAGGAAATTAACAATTGAAATAAGGGTTGTGACGATGAGATAATATTTTGGCAACTTTAATAAGTTTACTTTTTTTAACACCAAAGTTTTTAGACTCACCAGACAAGAGGGAGAAAGAGAAGGCGGCACAGCGACCCCAAAAAATCCTAAATTAAAAATTTATAATTCAATTCCACGAACCATGTGATAATGAAAGAATACTAATGTTAATTAATCTTATGTTAAAGTATGCGCTGTTTACAATATAACAGACGTAAAAAGTATGGTGTTTAGAATTAGCATTTAGGACCGTGGTCTAATCATTTATGACAAATATTTAATGAATATCGATAAAAGAGTTACTACACTGCCTTCCCTGCGTAACGTTGAAGAAATTAATTTGTAAATTCAGAGGCGCGCTAACGAAGCAACCGCTCCTTTGAAAATAAACAAAATGATACATCGCATGCTTTTGACGTGTGTTAAATAAAATTATTTAACAACTGAAATCACATTTTTTAGCAATTTGTGTTCAAGAAGTCATTTTTCATCTGTATTTAGAAATTGCTATAATTCAAAAACTATTAGACATAGATTTTTTAAATATTTTTCTGGTGTCTCTTAGGACTTCCTCTATCACCTGTGTCAGTTTTGGGACGTTGATTTACGGGACACCCTGTATATATAGCTAAGCAATGGTCTGGATAATTAAAGGTCAATAGTACTTGAATTAAAGCAATAGAAATAAGAAAACAAAAATAAAATAAACACTGTACAAGATAACCGTATGAATGCTTTTACATTTGGCCGCAAAACACAATAATTTAAGCGATACGCTTTAAAAATGCCAAAATGGAGGTATTAACCGAACATGAAAAAAATAACCAAACTTAGAAGCAATATTTGGCATCGCTCGAGGATTGTAGTCTTTCCTAAAAAAAATATTCAACGGCTATCGCCTTGAGGCCGTTTCGAGAAAATTAAATTGCGCCATTAAGTGCCCTATCGCCGGTTAAAACTGGTTTATACCGGCTTCGGTACCGAGCACACTGGATACCATTTAAAAGTCTCTTAAGCCTTGTACGCACTAGCATAGTATTTTAGTCGAGTAGCAAGTAGCAAGTATCCGAACAAAGGATATTTTAGTCTATTATACTAAAATGTTGCTGTTCGAACACGTTTAGTTACTAAATTACCCTAGTGCGTAGGTTTAGGCTTAAACGAGTTCGAACAGTAGTAAATTCTTTCTTCGGATAAATGCTACTTGCTACTCGACAAAATACTATCCTGGTGCGAACACGGCTTTACGTAACGTTGCGTTTCTTATTATTTTATAGTTTACTCAAGTGCTTTGGGAATTGCTACACAAACAGTTAACATGCAATTCGCTTTATCTTATCAAGAATTTAAACTTCTGTCCTTTATTTATGATATTAAAGTTATTTTCTATAATAATACCGACTTTAAAATATATATGTCCAATTAAGTTATATAATTAACTGTATTTTAATGAAAATTAGTGATCCTTATAAAATACTAGCGGAATTAATATATAGCCTATGTTACTTGGGGATAATGTAGCTTTACAATGGTGAAAGAGTTTTTGAAATCGGTACAGTAGTTTTTGAGTTCTTCCAATACATACAAAAATACAAAGTTTTTCTTTTTTTATATAGATATAATATCGTATAGATGAAGGTTTATCACTTTTGACAATTAAAATCAGTGAAACAATTAACTAACGAACAATTTCAAATATAGACAAAGCGAATGCAGTCCGGTACTGGAATAGCCAAAATCATTTCACGCAACTTTACACTGAAACTGGCTGTTCATAACCCGGTTAAATCTGGCATTGCAATGATTTTTTTTAACATAAAACACATTTATAACTGTAAGTTTACACTGCCGAAATACTTGTACAACATCATGGTGTTTTCCTTTGTTTTGAAGGACGAATTCAAGGTTATTACTTGATCAATTTTCCTTACTGAGTAGCTCGCAACGTGGGCTTTGTAAGGGGTGACTGTGTTTTAGTCAAGCACGTTGGTACAGCGCGGGAGGACTTGCATATCTTTAAGTTTATGATTTTCTTATGTTGTGGTAATATAAATGAGTAAATAAAGAACATCCTGTAGATATAGTTTTATGTTAAAAGGTTAAAGGTTTCGACCCATGATGGGCTCCATTTCCGCAACTCCACGACTAGCGCGTATTTTGCGTGAATACACATATCTTTGAATTTCTTCGCCGATATGTACAGGTTGCATCACGATGTTTTCCTTCACCTAAGAGCGTCGGTTAAATATGTACATATGAAAATCTAAAATCGAAAAACACATTGATACATGGCGGGATTTGAACTCGGGACCTGCAGTTTACAAGTCAAGAGCTAAACCCCTGAGCCACCGACGCTCTGTAGTTTTATGTTGGTATGTTATGAAATATAGCTGTGATCACAACAAATTCCGCGGACGTCGCAAACAAATAAACAAGTCGGGGAGTGTTACGGACGAACGCTCTGACGGTTTTATTTTATTTTTTGTACAAATCTATGTTCATTTGGAAACAACGAAAGCTATAGAGTTGTTATTAGGTCATTTAGTTTTTTATTCATTTTCATGACATAAGGATTTTTTTAGTTTTTATAAAAATAAAAACGATTTGACATAATAAAAAATCTGTCACTTGTAACTGGCTAATAATTTAATTAAGATAACATTGTAGTGCTAATTTCTATTAACCTTTATTGGTTAACACCAAAAAAGTAACCTTTTAAATATGTTTTGGTAACCAAATTTTCTCTTATGGTGACGGAAAACATCGTGATGCAACTTGCGTACTCGGTGAAGAAATTTAAAGATACGCGTACGTGTGAATTCGACCAACCCGCACTGGGCCAGCGTGGTTGACTATAGCCTAGTCACCCTTTAGGGGGCAGGCTCCGTGCCCCTTGGTGGGTGCGTATTGTACTAGTAAAGATTATTTAGTAGTAATGTATTTAAAACTAAATTTATATACATTTTATTGATACTAGAGTTTCTTTTAAACTTGTGTCCGTAGAATCTGGGCCGATAGCTAATTAACAAAGACTTGAGCCAGCGTGAGTTATACCTGAGAGGTAATAAAACCCCTCAATTACTAGTCAGGAGGTCATTAAAGCCTACTACACTCAAAGGCGCTACTTAAACTTAATGGACCCATGCCGGGAACAAATACATGCCTAAAGATTACTGGAAGTGACACATTTGTAACAAATATTTTGTATAAAAATCTTTAGATTTTAAATTGAATAACATCTAAGTTTAAATTGTAAATAGTATTTACTATTCCAAATGTTTCTTCTAAAAATAGAAAGCTATATCTATTCTCTATGTTAATATTATAAAGAGGGAAGATTTGTATTTTTGTATGTATTGAATTAACTCAAAAACTACTGCCTCGATTTTAAAAATTCCTTCACCGTTAGAAAGCAACATAATACTCCGAGTAACAGGATTTTTTTCGACCGAAGTCGCGAGCAACAGCTGGTTACCGTATTTTTCGACTTAATTGTCTACTTTTAAATACTGTAAAGCGCGATCAAAAATATCAAAACAGATAATTTAATTTATTTAATTACAACATCTCTTAGTTCTATCGTGACAAAATGAACATGAAAATATTACATTGAACAAAAAGTATAAAAAAAAATCCATTAATATTGTCACTTCCAGATCTACTTACAAAGCGGTGGCTTCGTAAAAGATACGGTAATGAGCCTCGTCCCGCACTCCCCTCTCCCGCGCCACGCGCCCCTCTCTCCACCATTGACTCCAGCAGATTACGTGATGAGCGGCTACTTAACGCTTACACCTGATTATATATCTAGGTACGTTACTTTTATAGCTTTTACTAATATTATAAATGCGAAAGTTACGATGGATGGATGTTTGAGGATATCTCCAAAATGACTTAACGGATCCTGGTGAAATTTTGCCAAGTTGTAGAACACAGGCTACTAACCCTTTGGCGTCATTTTGACGTGACAACGTCTTATAAATTGGTTTGCCGGGTGCCACTTCAAGAAACTGCGTTACGCTCCGCTCGCGTTATGCGCTCACAATGAGAGCGAGTGAGAGGC
>QDHC01001623.1:68706-78794 GCA_013186455.1 Papilio dardanus tibullus | reverse complement strand
CCCTTAATCTACGGAGCAGACGCACAGCAATAGGATAATACCTTTTGCTATGCGTCCCTTCCCCTGCCAATCCACTTCCATCGTTTCCTTATAAGGAAATGATAGGAAGAGGAAGGGTAGAGGACTAAAATTAGGCCTCCGGCACCACACTAGTCAGACGAAACACGGAATAGCTTCCATTTGACGCCTGTCTTCTGTTTGGTTGTGGTATTTCACCAGGCGAGCCGACCAATCCGTACGAAGATTTTAAATCAGGCTCTACCACTGTTATCTCATAGTAAATTAAATTTGTGTATATTTGGGGCAAGAGGTGGCGTCACAATTAGTTTTGTACAAATTAGGATAAATTAAAAATTTTTCATATGCATATTAATCAGGCAAGCTTACGTTTCAAACGTAAATGTTAAATTGAATTATATTCAGTATACCGGTAGCCAAATATGCTCATTATGTATTCTTCAAACGAAATTGAAATTGGGGACTATGATTTACATTTAAATTGTTTCCTATAAAGGTAAACACAAAACAATGAAAATTCGTTAAATTTTAACGACAATTATTTTTAAGTTTACACTAGAAATTAGTTCTTAGTTATCTTTGATATTCATATTTTTAAAACTGACAAACTAACAGAATTTCACATAAAATCTGGTAAATAAAACGATTTTTTCCTTGAGAAAATATTATTTAAATTGATAACAAAGTTTGTGTCATATGTATGAGATAGGGTCTCCTAAACTGAAATAACTATACCTAATAAAAATAGTATTCAGTAAAGTATAATTCAGAAAATATATTCTTTATAACTTTTAGATGAAGATTTTTCGTTTACGCTTTATATTTATGAAGGGAAGGAAAGTAATACATGAAACGTTTGAAGCGAAGCGTCTTTCAAAAGCATTGGCTTATTTTGTCAGCGGAGAGTAGTGATTAATCATCCGACAGTCCCCCGGAGGAACGCCTCGTGACCTTCATCTTAAAAAAATTGTCAAGCAACATTTTCCCTGTTGCAATTCCCTTCATCTTTACATTTTGACATTTATAATTAAGTTAAGACGCTTAATTAAATTGGAAATATTAACGACTAGCTGACGACAGCGACTCCGTCTGCGCGGAGTTGTAAAAAACTTAGTATGTAGCCTATGATTTCTTTCAGACTATGTACTACATCAGAAGGGCTACCCAAATCTTTCGATTGGCGATATCGCTAATAGACTCGACAAAAATGTATGAAACTGTCAATGACATTAGATTAGTCATGTGTCTCGTGTGATATCGAACGTCATTGTCATACATATTTTATGTTCGCTATCGAATCACTTTGTAGCGCATGTACTATGGGTAACCCTCCAGTGCTTTCATCGAGATCCGTTCAACCGTTCTGTAGTTAGCTTCTAACACACATGCATCCATCCAATTTGTCTATACTAATATTATAAAGAGAGAAACTTTGTATTTTTGTATGTATTGAAATACCCCGAGAACTACTGGGCCGATTTCAAAAATTCTTTCACCGTTAGAAAGCTACACAATCTCCGAGTAACATAGGCTATATTTTTAAATTCCGCGTGGACGAAGTCGCAAACAAATTCTAGTATTTAATATTAGTAAGAGTAAAGATTAGTAAGTAGTATCTATGTAAATATTAAAAACAAAACTATGAACATAAGAGAAAAAACCTTTCAAAGCTTTAGATGTACATAATTTTAATAACTTTGCATATTCATAACATGTTTTAAAATCAAATTTAAATTCGTTTTAAAGAAAAACATAAGCGGATGAAAGAAGAAATTTAATTAAAGAGTTGGTTCGAATTCCTCGTCTGCATGTTGACTCAATTTAAATGCAAATCCATTATTATAAACTTGTCTATACAATATAAACTTCAAAGTTGTAATTTCTATTCATTTATTGTTCTCGGCTTCTGCTTTTCAATATTACTGATATTTTACAATCGAGTTTGTTTGAAATTATATTTCTTCATGTTACCACAATTTAATATAATTTGATCATCTATAAAAAACAAAAACATCTGTAAAACAAGTAGTAGTTTGACCTATTGTATGATGGGTTCCATTTTCCGCAACTCCACGAATAGTGCGTATGTTGCGTGTCTTCACACATATCTTTGAATTTCTTCGTCGATATGTGCAGACATCACGATGTTTTCCTTCACCGTATGAGCGTCAGGTAAATATGTACTTATGAAAATGGAAAAACACATTGGTACATGGCTGGATTCAAACTCGGGACCGGCAGTTTACAAGCCAAGAGCTAAACCCCTGAACCACCGACGCTCTTGTAAAACAAGCATTTTGCATATATCGATTTCAATATATTTAACGTCCCTAGATTTAATTGTACTTTTTAAGCAGTCATTTACGTAACGCTATGCGTACACTGAAGGATGAGTTTCACTTCATCTTTTTTTAGAACGTTAAGCTGGTTACAGACGTTCAGTTTTATAACTGTACAATTAAAACGAAGCGTCTGTAGCCGGCTTTATAGTATCGTCATAGTTAATGATTTTAATTCTTATCAAAACAGTTCAAGTAACTTCTTCATTTTGATTATCAGATAATGTAGTTGAATCTTGTCTTTCTTTCATCTTATCACAAATATTTACGAAACTTTTATCTCGCTGTCTCCGTTCTGCGCAACCGTTATCAACAAAATTGTGTAAAGCCGGTTACAGACGTAGTTAAAACTGACGTTTGTAAGCAAAGCACGGTTGGATAACTGTACCAAACTGTGCAGTTCAAATAAACGTATGTGCGTCAGTTTTAAAAAAGTTTACAGTCTATAGCTGGCTTTAAATATAAATTGTCATCGCCATTTACTATCTCCCTTCAATCGCATAGTAATGTTCCATTTCCTTTCTTAACTTTCATACTCTTGACGATGTAAAACGAATATTACACACTAGCTATTTGCTCGTGGCTACGTCCGAATGGAATACAATACTATAGCCTATGTTACTCAATGATAATGTAATAGTGAAATAACTTTTCCTCTTTAAAATATTAATATAGATTTTTATGAATATTGCAAAAACTTATAAATATGAACGAAATAAAGAAGTGAATTGCCCATTTTTGTAAACATTTGCGTGTTTTTTTTAATTATAAAATCTAAACAAAATTAATAAATTACTAAACAGCAAAATTAAACTCATCTCTTGAGTGTGGGAAATGGAAGCAGATTTAAAGCGCTTAAAGTAATGTACGGAGTAAATTATAATTGATTTTGATGGTCAGTGATTTTAATGTTGGACGGTCTCCAGAGAGGACGCTGCGCCCCCGAGGGCCCATTAAAAGTTTACATTGTTCAGACCTCGCAACTCTCGTCTGATGAATTGGTTACAAGTTTTTTATATTCACCAATGTTTTTTTAAATACGTGTATGGTATATAACTATCTGTATAATTTTATAAAACATAAGTTGTTGTTCGCGACGTCGTCCACGTGGAATTAAAAATTATAGCCTATATTACTCGGGGATTATGTAGCTTTCTAATGGTAAAGGATTTTTTTTAATTGATCCAGTACTTTTTAATTTAATTAATTCAATAAATAATAATTCCAAATCGGGAAAAATAGCCCCTTTTAATGCTTTAAGCATTAGCTTACAATTTGGATCTTTAATGTTAAACCTCGTACAAACACTTATTTACTTAAACAATACGTTTTCCTACTGGTATTGCATTATTGGACCCCTTTAATAGAATTACTAACAGTGTCATATATTTTCATCACGGACTCCAAATTGCGAACGTAAAATAATATTGTCCTTTATTCAATACCATCAGAGGTAAACATAATCCCCCTTATTCCGAAAAAAATATAAAGTACTGCGATAAACGAGGACCAATAAGTCGTCGATTATACGATACTGGAGGACTCTCTGAACTAAATAAGATAGACCAGGTATCTCAGTGGACCAAATTATGTATTATAAGAAGTACCAGGAACAAGGATATTCTGTATTTTGGAATAAATTTCATGAATGTACCAGTACCAAACGTAGAAAGTACAATACTCATAACGCTGATTCTCGTTTCGGAATAAAGCGGAATAAAACTAACTTGTAAAAATAAGTGCTATTCTTTACGATCGTCGTCAATTTGTTGCCTTAATAAAAATTTATATTTAATCCAAAGGGCTTTAAGAAAGCTGTCAAAAGGGTTGACTATTGGAACGTAAATATTTTTATAGGAATACGTGATTAAATTATGAAACTCACCATTTCCTTTCAGCGAACATTTCTCGCAATAACACTATAAAATATCAATTTGTTAAACTTCATAAAGTCCTTCGCTTTTATATTTATATTGGCTGCATTCTTTTTATAAGAGACTAGCTGTTGTTCGCGCCTTCGTCCGCGTGGAATTAAAAAAAATATAGCCTATGTTACTCGGGGATAGTGTAGCTTTTTAATGGTGAAAGAATTTTTGAAATCGGCCTAGTAGTTTTTGAGTTATTTCAATACATAAAAATACAAAGTTTCTCTCTTTATAATATTAGTATAAAAGGGGGCAGACGATCGCTGGGAACACCAAATTGGTCAACGCTCGTGGTCGACGCTCATGGACATTCGCAACACCAGAGGAACTCGTTCAACTTCTTCAGGAAGTTGCTCTTGGATTGTCTTAATAACAGATTAAATTGAAGATGAGACTTTTAGTAGTAGATTAAAAAATAACTAACATTTCTAAAATAACTGTAGTTATAACTATATAACTTTACTAATCGAGATTAGAAATACATGTTAAAAGGTTATAATATACCACTATCCGGAATCTTAGATAAAACGTGCCAAGCAAAGCTGCTTAAAAAAAATTCAATTACATTCTTTGGCACGTTAGGCTGCTTTGTATTCTAGATTTTCGTATCTTTATCAAAGCGTTCAGCGTGTTCGTAATAACCACATGTGAAGATCTGACAGAGAACTAATTTCCCGAGAGACCGGCGTGACATCTTTTCAGACTCGCACTATGAAATTACGGCCTAAAAACAAACCAAAACTTTCATCGGAACTCAGGCTCACGATTGACGTAAGAACTCTAATACTTAGTTTTTAGTGTTATTTTGTTTCTTATGTTTAAGTGTATTGCATACTTATTTTTTACCTCTATAAAGCCGTCTACGCTCAGCTTTAACTGTACAGTTCAGCTGCGCAGTTAAAACTGACGTGTGTAGACAAAATTGAGAACTGTACAGTACGACTTTGCAGTTTAAATTGACGTGTATACGTCAGTTTTAACTGTACAGGCGAAATGTACAGTAAACACTGAACGTTTGTAACCAGCTTACAATGCTATTTTACCTCTATGTATTAATGAGAAACGCATTATTTTTTTCTGCATGCCCATCATTGTCATTAAAATGTGTTTTTCGATTTTCATAAGTATACTCGTATATTTACCCGACCCTCTTACGGTGAAGGAAAACAACGTGATGCAACCTGCACATATCGGCGATGAAATTCATAGATCTGTGTGAAGTTACGCAAAATACGCGCTAGTCGTAGAGTTGCGGAAAATGGAGCACATCATGGGTCGAACATACTAAATTAAAGCATCAGAAAATTCCATGAAAGTATATAAAGTAATCATTGAAGCGGTGACCACAATTGTGAATTGGCGAGGACTCAAAGGTCTTTGTCCGAAGGCGCGGTGGTCAGGTACCGTGAAATTGGATTGACGTTCGCTGTATCAGTACAGCAACCCCTTGCCTAAGCATTAACTAAGTTTATACGCAGTTAATATGTGTTCTAGAATACAAAATTGACAAACTAACTGTCGCTTGGGACTCCATTGTTGCGTGACTAAACAATACAAGGAGTGGTGTTGTTTTTATACGTTATTCCAGACTGTGTGTGACTATACCTTTCACGAAGATACGTTAAGCCGTTTAGGAGATATCTCCCAACAAACATACATGCATCCATCGTAGCTTTTATAATATTGGTAAAATAGTAGGCGAATAGAGCGAGAATAATATATCAGAATCACTTCATCACGATAGTATTATTTGTACCATGAACTCAGTTGTAACGGTGGTTCGGATAATCGAGATTCCAAGGGACCGCGATATCTGTCTCGCTTATATAGGTTTATCTCTAATCCGATTCTCGCTTATGGATGTAGCTCGTAGGGACGATAGAATAACTCTGGCGCATCCAGGTCCTACTATATTTCTATTATTGTAAAACATTCTTAATCCAGAAAAGTTTGTACTAGACGCAAATAAATTGACTATTACAATTATAAATCTAGATATTAATTGAGTGTTTAACCCTTCGAGTTGATCTATTTGTATATCTTATCTGTTTTTGTTAGTAACATCAAACAGCTCTTCAAAATATCAAATACCGTTATTACGTCCTTGATACATTTAGTAACACTTGATAGAAATTGTTTTCACCATAGATAAGAATATATTTTTGATGTGATGTGTACGTCACATGGTAAATGTTTGCTTCATTATCTTTCCGACGTTATCATTGATATGGTTGTACAGTCGCGCTGAAAATTGTAACAAGCAAAATAAATAAAAAAAAGCAAGAGAATTACTCAAATCCAAAGCCTTCGAGCATATACTTTGTTTAAAAAAGTAGTCAAAAGGAGTATTAAAGGGTTTAAAAATTAATGCTTATTTATATTCCTGTAGAATTTCATAAAAATATGTACTTTTAATGTTTACTTTTGATTGAATGAATATGTATTTTCTCGGTGATTGTACCACTTTATCTTATTATCAAGTACGGTTCAATTTTACGGTTAGTTCCATTATTGTTCTGACATTAGACAAAGACGATAAAATGAAAACTGCAGTATTCGGTCTCATAGTAATACTGGCAATCAAAACAGATTGTCTTCTACCAAGTAAACCAGAAAATGTTCTTCAAGAAACAAACCATGGAGTGTTCCTAAGAAAACTACAAACTACAATCCGAAGTGGCGGAGATGAAGAATCGAAATCTTTAACGTGGAGTGAAATATTAGCTGATATATTAGTTAACAAAATTGGTTTTTCTAAACTACTACCAAAAGAGAATGAACAAGTTGCCAATAATGGAACCGAAGATAACCTATTTACTAAAATATGCAGTGTGGTATTAAATGTATATAAACATTATGTATACGACAAATTCTTTCAACAGCCAACTGATACAACTTCAACAAGTAATAACGAAGCTACTAAAAAGAATATTGAATTACAAGAAATAGATTCACATACACCAGGACTTCATGAATTCGATGTGATAACAATAAACCCAGATGTAGAAATAATTGAACCTAAATATCACGGGAAATTATGCAGTGATTGTGATACACATAACGTTGAGAAAAAAGAAGAAACGACAAAAAGTGATTGTGCTGAAGGTCTTGTAAAAGATAGTAATGGTAATTGTGTCGACCCAAAATCTTTGAATTATATGATATCCATTCCTTATCAGTGCCCTATTGGTTATAGACTGAGCTGGTCTGGATATTGTACACCTATATTTTGAAACAAAGCTATTTCCTAAAGTGCTTGTTAATGTAAAACTTAATAAAGACTGTAATGTTTAATTAACTATATTAGCGTTTAGTTGGTTGTGATTTTGATGGAATTTAACTTTCGCACTTTCTTATTAATTTGTAATAAATGTAGTTTTAAGTATTTCTGTTTTCATTCATTTCATTGTTTTACGTTCTAAAGTAAGCACCCGAAAAAATCTTTGACGTCTTTTGAAAGAGCAAAACAAATAAAATAAACCTTAAGAAATTCTTTTACTCATCAACATATAAATATTATTTCACCGAAAACTTCAAACGCCTAAGCAACATTCATAATTCAATAGAAAATGTTGTTTACTTATTAGAAGCGAAGCAAAGGAAGTAATTTCGTTCAGTCGGTCGACAAACAAGGTCTTTTTACATCGGATAGACAATCGAACGAGTCAATTTCACGCTGTGCCGACCGCAAAAGAAGGTCCCGGATACGTACCTGGGATCAAACGGACGTTCGGGAGAGGCCCCATCGCTGTAAATTGACTAGTTCGACTACACGTATGTATTGAATCTGTAAATAAAGGTAAGATATTGACAGCTGTGAAAGTGTTTGAAAGGGAAAATATACAACTGTCAATGTGTTGAAGACGCGGAAATATAATAGGCACTTTCATTTGATTTTCTTTTTAATAAACTCACTGATACGTTCAGAATTGTTAAGTCATCACTAATGGAAGCTGTTCAATATAGTTATAATACACGAAATATGCATTAAAATACTATTAAAATAACCTTCAAATGACTCTGAGTATCACAATAAGTGATGGTGATTTGATGATACTAAAGAAAGATGAACTGCGTGAGTGGTCAAGAGGGGTCGAGTTTTTAGCAGAAGCGGACTTAAGTTGACGATTGTCGATTGTTTTTCACGCTTAAACTAACTCAAATTAAAAACTATAAATGTAGTTAGCAGTGAGCGGTTGACATTCTCTCATCGTGTGCTCGTGGGACGTAATTAATCAAAACTAACAAAGTTTTAACGAGCGCGGAGTGGCGTGAACCACATACCTTGATGGTGCTACACTTAAATATTTACCATTTTTGCTTAAACCGGGAATTTTGTTTTAAATAATTTTAAACATGTCTGCGAAGTTTTGACGCATTTTATTAGCATAATGCGAATGTTTTACGATACCTGAAACGATTTTTTTAATACGAGAAATAACTTTTGAGTAGTTAGTAATTGAGACGTTCATAGAATAAGTTGAGTCAAGTTAAATCTGCGGATATAAAAAAGGCAAAGATTTTTTGTCACGTACCATAGATTAAAAGAAACAGATGAGACATGACATATGTCATACTGATAGCGACTGAGACACATTTATACGAAATATACGTAACATGACAAAGACAGTGACATAGATACTTGGTCCCTTTCTTCGTATGCTATTTTGTTTGTTTGGGACCAAAAATACGACCCAAGCAAATGTGATTATCATATAGTGTTGTGGCGCTCCAAGCGTATTTTCGGTTAACTAATTTTATATACGTCCCAGGCAAAGGCTTAAGACATGATATTATTGGTTTAAAACCATAAAGTGATACACAAATTACCTATGACGTGGTCTAAGGCATTTTTTGTACCTTAAAAGTATACGCTCTGGCCATTTCTATTTCTTTCTCTTCCTACGTTACGCACTTGTTTCTAGAACTATTGAATTTTTAGATATATCGTTTTTTGAATTTGGAATCGTATTACTTAAACGCGTTAAGATGAAAATCACGTAATTGGAAACTATAATTAATTTTCATGAACTTAATAAAGTAAACTGAACTTTAAGTATTAAGGGACTATGAATGTATTTTGTTAAAGTAATAAACATTTCGTTATAAAATCATTTCGTGATTACTAAAAGTTTTTACTACTTAAAAGATCACGTAAGATATTTGTTAGTAGTTTACTACTACTTACCTAAAGTACTTTTTGTGAGATATCGAACGTCATTGTCAGTTCCACACATTTATGACGTTCGCTATAGAATCGCTTCATAGAGAATGTAATTTAGGAACTCGTAACCCTGGTCACATGATGAGAGACAAAAAGTAAAACGGAGTCGAGCTGTAACAGAATAGTATCCGAGAGACGGAAAGAGTAGAGGCTGGCAGCTTTAGAGATGGGAGGATGACATAAAGATGACAGCTGGCCCATATTGGGAGAGAGCTGCCCATGATAGGCAGCAATGGAAAAATTTAGAAGAAGCCTATGCCAAGAGGCACACCGAAATTAGGGACATCCTGTAATCATACTGAGATATAATATTAACATTGTAATTCTAAATTTCAGAATAAATGGCTAAATTATTATTGTTACTCATATCAGCACCAGCTCAGTAAACATTCCCACCGAGGGGCTCAAAGCCTACCGTAACGGATGACTAGGCCATAATCCACTACACTGACCCAGTGCGGGTTGGTCGTCTTCACACATATCTTTGAATTTCTTCGCCGATATGTGCAGGTTGCATCACGATGTCTTCCTTCACCGTAAGAGCGTCGGGTAAATATGTACATATGAAAATCGAAAAACACA
>QDHC01001623.1:33315-46213 GCA_013186455.1 Papilio dardanus tibullus | reverse complement strand
GGAGTAAGTAAATTAATCTTCATGATATAATTTATGTCCACGCTTTTGCCTACGTCTATTCGTAGCCCTACAATAGTCTTACTTTAAATCGGCTACAACTTTACCTTTTCAAAACTCAACGCCAAACTTTTGTACACAGCTGGATAGTTTCATAGTTGTTGAGTTGGCGATGTTATTAAGCGGTTACCAATGAGACCATTAGCTGCAATTAAGGCACGTCGATCACACGTCGCTCTACCGTATACAAGTGGCGCTTAATGCGCTATTTTAATTATTTTTCCGTTAAAAGAGCTAGTATTTATCACAACCTATTAAAATTAAATTAATTCTCCATGTCGGTGATCAGTGGCGGCCGACATGAAGGCCATCGGGTTGTGGTGACCCGAGATATAACCTAGAAGACAGGACAGGAGCTGGCGGTGCACTGTGGATGCCCTCAGCTCCACTTCGAGGATATTTGACATTAAATCTGTCATTAAAATTAAAAATGTTAGTATTTATTTGATATAGTTTAATATAAAAAAGTAATTTATAGAATAGAGAAGATTTTTATCACCAGTTACTTGATTTAGGAGCTTTATTTCGTTTCGAGGGATCTTAACAAAGATACCCTATTTCTGGGGAGAAGCCGAGTTATATAAGGCCCTGGTGATTGTACCTAGAATGTAAAAGAAAAAAACCTCAGCTTCAGTTCACATTAAATACTTTGTAAGCTAAATGTGAGAAAAGCTTTCTAGTTTGAACCAGCCCAAGATAAGTTTATTGCAAAAGTACAGAGTGTATGTCATACTTAAAAGTAAATTGTGTCAGTAAGGCCGGTTACAGACGATCAGTTTCAACTGCACAGTTTTAACTGTAGACGAGAAACGGGATTCTTGCGACGATTTAGCTGTTTGAGCTCCCGATATTTCGTGGTAAAAATCCCGTTTCTTACGATCTATATTTTAAGTAAAAATCACGAAAGTTGCTGTACAGTTCGAAGTGTTTAGACAAAACTGAGAACTGTACAGTTAGTTCTACATAGCAGTTCAAATTAACATGTGTACGTCAGTTTATTCATTAAAAAAATCTGTAAAAAATAGGTATATTACAAAAAGGTGCGCCGCCTACAAACCCCTTAGGATGTTTGGAGGACAAAAAAAGTTTTAATTGCACAGTTAAAACTGTACAGTTAAAAAAACTGAATGTCTGTAGCCAGCCTAATCGTTGTCAGATGTATGCCAGCGCTTGCTGTAAGGACGCAATATAAATGCATTTCGCGCAATTATCACAGCCGTCTCCAGACATGTGGGAACTCATTTGCACCTCATTAAGACCGCTTTGAAACATTCAGAAAGCTGCAGAGTCGCTTTTACTCATATAATAGCTACTGAAAATAGACTATTTCTTTTTGTCTAAAAATATACATTTAAATTCATTACATTTTATAATTTTACTGAACATAGTGTAATATTTTATGAAGTAATTTTCGTATATGTATTTGACGAAATTAATTAAAACCAGTTTAATATAAAACGTAATCGTTTATTGAATTTTAAATGCATTTTAATTATTAAAATAAATTGCCACACGAGTATCGAATAATTTAATACATAAGTACTCGTAGTTATTGTACAACAGATTCTCGGCCGAATTTTCAAACGCCATTCCAATTATTTAAGAGCGTCTTACACAAGTACACGCTTAAACTCCAAATTCTACGGCGATCTCGTTTAATTATTGCGCCACGTTTTTAACCCACGCTTAAATTTAAGTGGTGTTTAATCTGCAATTTTAAACTAGAAAAGATAAGTTCGATGTGTTTCGCTTGAGATAACAGCAGACATGCGTTTCCCGGCAAGCGGTCACTTAGCAATCTCCAGTATTAATAGATGCGGTGTGAAGTGAGCGCTAAGTAATTGCCACTTGAAACTATTACGTTCGTTGGTCACATTGTTCGTCGTGTGGAGTCTCTGGTGTACGAGTAACTTCAAGATGGTGCTATTTTGAATTAATTTTATACTTAATTGCACTTAATATGCATGGTTTTCTATAATACAATATATTTAACATTTTCTGATTACACCGAGGGGAAGCAAAAGGCCCAAAGTAGAGCAAATTGGAGAAATTTACTGGACCAGGGCCAGGCCCACCAGCGGCTGTAGTGCTTCAGATGATGATGATGATTACATCGAGAAAAATCTTGTGCATCGAAAATGAATGTGTGTGTATTATTTAGTAAGATAATTGTGTTTTCTTTTTGGACTTAAAGTCTTTTTTTTATCGTCCTTCTATTACCTTTATGGTCTCATTTGGCATTTCTTATTAGATTATACTCAAATCTGGTCCTGTCAAAATATATTAAGTATTTGTCAAGTTTAACAATTGTAGAGAACAAATACAGAAACTAAAGCCGGCTCAAGACGCTCAGTTTTAACTATACAGTTCGACTGTCCAGTTAAAACTTACGTGTGTAGACAAAACTAAGAACTGTACAGTTAAAACTGCACGTCTGTAGCCGATTTAATAATAACTAGGTACAGTCAAACCTATAAAAGCGAGAGTCCAAGCGAACCCCTTATTTGTTTCGCTTACAGAGGTTTCTCACTAATCCAGTTCCCGCTTATCCAGTCTCGACCCTATAGTAAAGAATTGTCTTGAAATATTGCATAAAATATATGAAATAAATATAAGTTTGATATTTGATACGGGAATTATAAATATTCAAGATGCGATTTCATAGTAAAATCAGGGATACGAGTGAATGCAAAATATTTTATTGAATGCGATCCGAAAACTCGGTCTCCATGTCGAGTTTATCGTCGGAATAGAAAATAAGTTCTATTGTAAAACCTGCTTCATTTCATATTCAACATTAATACAAAACAACTCAACAATTGAAAAGTAAATATTCTATGATTTCTTTATTTGACTATGGATTATATTGTCTTCTATTTCTATAAAAGAGTAGAAATCTTAAAATCAACGCACAACCTAAACTACTGGGTCTAGAGACTTGAAATTTTGTATAGAGGTTACTGTTACTATGTAAGGGTGCACTAAGAAAGGATTTTACGAAATTCGACCCCTAAGGATCCGAAATGAGGGACCAAAGTTTGTATGGAGCAACGTGATTACTTCGGCAGAATTGCGTGAAAATTTAAATAAATGCTCTTTAGCACCAATTATTAATTTCGCCATTCAAGGATTTTAGCAATTAATCCGTTTATATCGCGAACACTGTCTAATGAGGCCATAGGGTAAGAGCCAATGTCTACAATCCTCATTAATTATTAAAAGACATTATAATAAATAACTAATCTGACATCGTATTGCGGGACCATTACAATTTGTAACAAAGTTTTATATTTTAAACTTTGCTATTGGATTTAATTGCTTCTAAAGTGGAATTAGAGTTATAAATTTTGCTATCAAACTTGAGTATAATTTGAATTAATTCAGGCTATTGTTTGAACATTTGAAACGGTATAATTTTAAGTAGATTTATTTTTGAGGACTGTTAAATTACATTTATTTTGTAATACAAATCTAAATATGTCTTGTCTCTACGTTAGGTATGCCTCTAATGTAGAGGTTTATGATCAATCTTCATGTAATATTTATTTACGCCTGAACCAAGCATTGATTAATCCGTCCCTGTGATAGCTGAATTTTATTTGAGCTAGAAAATATATTTTATAGTGTATTCTAAAGTCCATTGAAAGCTGTCTTAACCAAAAAAGATTAAGTTTTGAAAGTTCGTTTCGGGCTCGGGGGCACGAAAGTTAAGTTGCGGTGAGACTTGCCTAACTTAGAGTCGTTTTGAGACAACCAAGTAATTTACTAAGTTAGAGTAATATAAGACATCTAAAATGTATAAACTAGTGGCTCACCCGGCTTGCATTATAATGACAATGCTAAATAAGCAAAATAGTTTACAATGCAAAGAAAAAACATGGTATATCGTATAATTATGGTATTTTTTTCTGGATTTTTAGGCGCAAACGTTCTCTGGAATGTACAGAACATTCTAATTTATTTTTAATTACAATCTGTCGATTAGCTAAGGAACACATAAGAGACATAGATACAAAAAAAAGTTAAGAGATTTTATCAAAATTGCACAAAAACTTTTGTGAGATTAATTTTAGTCTTAGATAAGCTGTTCTTATTATTATTATATAATCTAATTATAATAATAACAGGGCGCTTTACAGACATTTAATTAACAATTAGAAAGCAATTAGAGTGGTAGAAACGTGAACTATGTAGGTAACAATTAGTTTGGGCAGGTGCTAGACGGGCGCCGCTAACGAGCCTTAAAACTTTTAACTTTTGACATTACAACTAACGTTATAACACAAATAAATATCCTTATCCTTACATAGTATAAAACACTAACGCTTTTTTATGTTTGTCCCTATATTGAATCTTTAAAACTACGCAACGGATTTTGTTGCGGCTTGTAATAGATAGAGTAACACTGATAATTTAGAGGTTTTTAATATGATGTCGTAAATTAACACATTTTTTTAGCGCTTACACTGCAAACATTATACCAATTTGCAACCGTGCGAAGCCGGGGCGGGTCGCTAGTATTTAATACAATCTGAGAACAATTCTGCATTCAGACGGACGCTTTTTTAACGTTGGCGTGGGCACTTTTTTAAACGCCTTCGTTCATACTATTGTCAAATGAAGCTTGTCTTGTCAACCAGCGCTCAAAATCCAACGCAAATAAAAAATTTAAAAGCGTCGCCGTGTGAACAGCTACATGGATATATTTGTTCTACCTCAATGCTTTTTTAGCGCGCGTTGAAAAAGCGTGTAAATGGGGGTAAAAGATTTAACCGTTTTAATTTAAATATTTGTTGCAAGGAATTCTTTGGTATTTTCTTTACCGTATTGAGTTTTATTGTCATCATACAAGTAAAAATATATATTATTTAACAGAATTATCTAAAATCGATTAGATTAAATCAGGTAGGCATATCCCCGTAATGCTTTAGGGCAGTCAAGTTTTAATTGGTATTCCGGCCACTTCTTGGTTAGTCCCAAACACACTACGTCATTGCACCGCGCGGGCGTAGTTGTGCATTTTCTGTCTTTAAAAAAAATAGGCCTTCATGAGGCGGATTTTACAAAGCTTTCTGAGTACAAAGCTCTCGGCTTATTAATAGATATGTATTAATATAATATTGAGTAATGGAATACCAATACAATGAGCACTCAGTCTGCGGGAGGTCGCGCCGCTCATTATGTTAATATTAATTGCCACGTCTGAGTCAACAGAATTCTATTGATATGCTCAGTTATTTGTGATAACAATAACTATGAATTACTAATGTTGACAATCACTCTCGACATACAAAGGCAATATATAAAGGTTTACCGTGAAAGAAAGAGAAAGCAAAACAAGATATATTTCTGTTTCACCAACATTAAATAAGGCTATCAAATATCATAATAATATTACAAATGCAATAGTTTACATGGATGGATATATGTTTGAAGGTATCTGCTTGGGGACTACCTAAGTACTTTTCGAATGGCGATATCGCTGATGGAATCGAAAAAAACGTATGAAACTAAAATTGACATTCGACAAGTCCTGTCATTGTTAGTTCCATACAATTTTGACGTTCGCTATAGAATCGCTTCGGAGTGAATGCACTTCGGGTAACCCCCAGAACGGTTCAGTAGAACTCGATGTTTGTCACAGATGTACGATATCCGAACAGCGGTATTTTAGTAGAGTACTTTAGTAAATCCTTTGTTCAGATACTACTTGCTACTCGACTAAAATCTTATTGCGAACAAGACTTTAAGTCTTGCTCTTCGTCTAGTCTAGCACCTTTTTTCCTAATATAATTTTATATACTTTTTTTTCTATTATTTAAAATATGTAAAAAATTGTAAAGTTAACAAAATTAAGTTCTAGATATGATTAAAACTTGAGCCTTCAACCGCAAATAACAAAGCCTTATCCAACCAACTGATTATAGAATTTCATTAAACTTTTCGTCTTAAAGCTCTCGTGAACGTAACAAGGCTTCTTGAATCTTGAACGTACTTGCATATCATACAATGTCTTACAAAATATACGCTTGATAATAGCGCCATCTAGCGGCTTGAATTGTTAACCTTTCTGTGGTCACTTAATGCTATAGTGTAGGTACAATAGATTAATTATTACCTACCATGCTTAGAATCGTTAAACTAAATACTAAACCATTCCGAGTGTCTTTTTTTTTCGTGAAATACCTACGCTTATCCAAATCTATGGGGCTAGAGTCGGATTATGTCGGAATTGTACCGACTAAGACCCCACGTGGTCGCCAACAGCACAGGGGGGAGCCAGGGTCTCCGTTCGGAACACAACTGTCTCCCCCCAATGAGTGTCCTAAAAGTAATAATATTTTTGTTATCTCAGATTGGTGGCATATAAAACACTTAAAATTAGACATAAACCCCTTAATCCGAAAAAATGTTTAAAGTACTGCGATAAACGAGAACCAATAACTCGTCTATTATACGATACTGGAGGACACTCGGAACTAAATAAGATAGACCAGAGGTCTCATTGGACCAAATTATGTACGAGTATCATAAGTACTAGGAACAAGGATGTTCTGTATTTTGTAAACAAAATTATGAACGTACTAGTACCAAACTAGAAAGTACAACAGTAATAACGCTGATTCTCGTTTCGGAATAAAGCGGATAATGTCTTGATATACTTTGTGCTTTTCCAGTAGCTTTATCTTTCACAATATCTATGTTATAAGCAGCTGGCGCGTTGAAGCCGCAACGCAGCCGCGACGTGTGATCGACGTCCCTAATTGCAGATAATGCACTTCATGACGAACTAAATTTCGCTTCTATACATTCCTGCACTATTTTAGATAGTTAAAAAACAAAATTTTAAGACTTTAGATTGATAATAGAGACAATAAAAGGAGAGTGAACTCTTAAGTGTTTTAAGTGAAATCATTTTATGAAAAAAAATAACAACAATTACTTTACGTAACTGAAGTTAGAAATAATGTTTCTTTTTTAAGTTTTAATCTCTATTTAAATTGAAATAAACAACAATTGACCATTGAACAAAAAACAAACAATTTGAAACTTACTTTTGAAGTAAACGTCTACCGCTTTATTCCGAAACGAGAATCAGCGTTATTACTGTTGTATTTTCTACGTTTGGTACTGGTACATTCATAAAATTTATTTTAAAATACAGAACATCCTTGTTCCTGGTACTTATGATACATAATTTGTTCCCATGAGACCCCTGGTCTATCTTATTTAGTTCCGAGTGTCCTCCAGTATCGTATAATCGACGACTTATTGGTCCTCGTTTATCGCAGTACATTATATATTTTTTCGGAAAAAAGGGGCTATGTTTTCGATTTCAATAAAGTGGTTTTGTATAACAAAAATACTTTCTATTTAATTAAATAACTAGATAGTGTATTTTAAAAGAACTTTATATTTTTTCCAAGGCTATATCAAACAGTTAATTGGCACCAAAACTGCACAGTTAGGAGCTAAAAAAGTGCAGCCTTCGATACTCTTTAAGCTGAAACGTTAATCAATGCCTCCGATGGTTCAAAGCCTTGCTGCAGCCTAGCTTACAACTTAATCTCCTGTTTGAAGCCGGCTTACTCTGTGGTTTTTCTTGCTTATTTCCAACTTGAATTTAAAGTTATATTAGTTATTCTATCTTAAAAAGTACCAGAAATAAAGTTACCCATAATTTTGGTCTATTTACCTTTAATTAACTTATTACTTTGTTAAATGTACTCGTATGTAGTCAAAGTATTATATGTGCTTCCCATTTAGTATCCAATGTAGGACAGCCTACCTTAAGAGCTATAACTTAACATGTACGAGTATGTATGTTGCATTGTCAAGTTTTCGATCCAATTGAGTGAGTAATAAAATTCCACGAATGTATATTAACTTACGGTGAAGGAAAACATTGTGATGCAACCTGCACAAATGGGCGAATAAATTCAAAGATATGTGTGAAGTCGACCAACCCGCACTGGGCCAGCGTGGTTGACTATGACGTCACTACGTCACCCCTTAGGGTAAGCTTCGTGCTCTCGGGGACGTATAGTGAGCTGCTGATGATAATGGTACATTAAATAACTATATATAGTAGTCGTTAAAACTTCATTTGTGTTTACGCTTTGGTAGATGTTAAATCATAAAAACTTCCCAAAGTAAATAAATGTAATAACGAGCTTTTTATTATCTTTTCGTATTTATTTTCGCCAAAGTTTCGTATTGGAGTAACGGTCCCATCTTTACTGAGCAACTTTTAACGTAAATGGAAATTGATACTTTACCCGAAGTTCACAAGCTATTTTATATTCTTCCTCCATTATATGACGTCGTAAATTAATCATAAAAGCCTTTTTATCAAGTCATATAGTTAAGGAAGTTGTAATGAAAATTAATAGTAAAAGAAAAAAATGCGCAGACATTAGAAAAGATTTTGTTTACTTTTGAAACCTCAACGTATTTTGACTTCGAAATAATAATTTTCAGTCTAGAAAAAAATGAAAAAAAAAATCTTTTTATATTCCTAAGTTATTCTCAAAATTAAAAAGACAAATTAAACAATTGTTTTTTATACAAGGGCAGTCGAAAACTTAATCTTTACTAATATTATAAAGAGGAAAACTTTATATTTTTGTATGTGTTGAAATAACTCAAGAACTACTGGGCCGATTTCAAAAATTCTTTCACCATTAGAAAGCTACATCATCCCCGATTAACATAGGCTATATTATTTAATTCCACGCGGATGAATTCGCGAACCACAGCTAGTTGGATACATAAATATGTCTTCCTATTATAATATTCATAATTTCGGGAACAACGCGTACACATCCTAAGCTCGTGTAAGCTTAAAGGCTTTACAAACTTTTCGGTAGCATCCTATACAAGCTGGGTGGATTACTGAGACCATTACGTCCGCCAAACTATCGATGTTACAAATTAACCCGATAGTTTTAGAGTTCACCTACATACTTGTGAATAGAATGCTGTTGTTTCTATAGAGGGTCGGCACAGTATAGCCTTGTTCGCACTAGGATAGTATTTTATTCAAGTAGCATGTAGCAAGGATTTATTAATCTACTGTACTAAAATACTACCCTGGTGCGTACTAGGCTTATGTGCTACTCCATATTTCCCTATCAGTCATATTTGAATTCATCCTATCCAGCGTATCCTCTTTCTTTGGACTAACTTTACGGTTGTATCCGTCCGTATCTAATTTAATTACTTAATTAGCAATATTAATTAGCGATAGTGAAAAGTTTTCATGGTTAAAAATAAGGAACACGAAACCGCGGTAAACTGTGAGTTTAAAAATAAATGAACTAAAAAATGCAAACCTCCAATTTCATACTTGTTTACTTTAACCTAACAACACGGAAACTGAAGTTGCGCTCAAAAGTTTTAATTAACAATTTCATTTTAACTATGAATAAAATATTACAATGTAGACAACAACCCAGCGGCTCATTGGGTAAATTAACCGCTTACACTGCGTCCTTTCCAATCACTTCTGAATTTTTTTTAACGTATATTATACCAGGACCGTAAAAAGAAGATGTTATTTACTTGGGAAATTGATACTTGCCAATGAAGTTGAAGTCTTGAGTTTTCACTGCCATAATATTAAAATGTAGTAGTAGTAAGTTCGACCCATGATGGGCTCCATTTTCCGCAACACCAGTACTAATGCGTATTATGCCTGACTTCACACATATCTTTGAATGTCTTCGCCGATATGTGCAGACATCACGATGTTTTCCTTCACCGTAAGAGTGTCATAATTTGTCTATTGTTTTAGACTATATACTCCTTCATGTGTAGGTAGTGGAATTTGTACAAAGCTTCATAAGTATTGCCTGGTACTTGATAAGTTTGGAACCGTTATGTTTGCCTCGTCGTCAGACAAGCGGCCATCTTGAATTGTGTTCCTTTGTCTCGACCACCAGAAGGCTTTATTGAAAATACATTGAAAACAAATTGGTTTTCATTGCTGACGGCACGTAGACGCGCACAAGACGGTGGTCGTTATTGAAGAAAATACGTCACAAATTCGTTGCAGTCTCCTTAACAAATTGCTTCCAGCCCGCTTCTAGCTTGTGGCATTAAATTTTTTTACAAAAGCGAGCAAAGTAACTTTTTAATACATCTATTAAGTAAGAATGTTTTATTCACAACGTATTTGTATTCAGACATAACTGAGTACAATCTAAAGATTGAAATGAACGAAATTTCATTAAAGGCATGGAAGTGAATAGAGCTCTCACAGTTTCATAAAGAAGTTATGAAACGTTTTAGAGAGCTCCTCCGACGAACTTTCTTTAGAGCTGAGTAAATAGGCAGACTCGGCCTCGCTCACTCTCCCTCCACTCCGCTCACTCGCGCTCCACTCTGCTTACTCGCGCTATACTCCGCTTACTCTCGCTCCACTCCGCTTACTCGCGCTCCACTCCGCTCACTCTCGCTCCACTCCGCTCACTCGCGCTCCACTCCGCTTACTCTCGCTCCACTCCGCTCACTCGCGCTCCACTCCGCTCACTCTCGCTCCACTCCGCTCACTCGCACTCACCCGCTCTCGCCAACGATCACTCGCGATCATCCATACCCATTCTAACTGAAAATACGCATTTTACATTTTATCCCACGTTGTAATGTTATAATTGCTTAACATAACTGCTTTGGATTAACCCTGAGTTTCTCACGTTGCGTCGAAATACTTGTGGATGGCAAAAACAAAGATAACAATATGCTTTTGAAGATATATTACTAATTAAATCTTACGGTTTCGTAACTTTAAAAAGTGGCAGTTGATCGGTTATTGTTTAACTTTCATATGATTAGAATAGATTAAGAAATGATTAAAACTACTTCTTCTAAGCACTGTTATAATAAACTGTCAAAAGCAGTACAATAAACTAGATGTGACAACAAAGCTATGAATTAGCTTGACTCGTGGAATTAACTTGTACATAATTTGCAGCACCAATTGTGATTCCATTGTGCAGACGTCGAGGCGCTCGGGGCTCTGTGGGCTTGAAGCAATTATCACGACTCATAACAACACCCACTTTATCGAATTATAAAATATTCCTAGTTTCTTAATTACTATTTGTGTTTTCGTATTTTAGTTTTCAAATGACATAACTGATAAATTGATATCAATGTTTTTTAACAATAGAAAGCGGACGTGGGATTTAAGCCATTATTAGACGCCAACATTCGATTTCAAGTAACGAAAAAATTACGATGATCTAATATGATTACGACTTGTTCGCATTACGGTAGTATTTTAGTCGAGTAGCAAGTATCCGAACAACGGATTTACTAATCCACTCTTCTTATATGTTGCTGTTCGGACACGCTTAGTTTTTTTTTATAGGAGAAAGGGGCAAACGAGCAGCGGGTCAATTAAATTAATTGGTCCGAAGCCCACGGACATCTGCAATACCAGAGGAACCACAAATGTAGAATGTAGTTACTAAATTACTTGCCACACGACTTAAATACTATCATGGTGCGAACAAGGCTTTATAGAGGGGCTTTAGTTCCTTTCGTATTTCTGGTCATGCCATTCTATCATTCAATTTCTATTATCTCTCAAAGTGTTAAAAAAAACAAACAATTTTCTTTGTAAATGTGCTTGTAGTTCCTAAGTTTGGTTCACAGTACATTGAGTCACAAGTGTGTCCGGAAGCGGGCGACGGGCACGTCCGGCCGAGGCGCCGACCTCGCGCCGTCTCACCGCCTTTCGTATGACTTCGGAACTCACAAACATACTACTGTTGTCTTGTTTGAGATGTTTTTATATAAATATTGTTAGAGTAACAAGAATACTTCACTGAGAGGAAGTTATGTATCAAAATATGTTGAATTTTTTTAATTTTGCCTTCCTGAAAGACCAAGGCAATGTTTTCAGTACGACTGTCTTTTAATTTTGTGTTATAAAAACTATTTAACAAAATCTCACTCTTCATTTCGTAGGGAAGGTCCAACATAGGTGTTCGTACTATATCATCATAAAACAGGATTACGAAGTTTCTGTACAAATTAATGTGTCTTGTTTGTGTCTATACTAAAGGATGGATAAGTTCGAAAGCTTTCGGAACTTTCCGCACCCTAATAAGTTAAATTATATGGGGTATTATGTTTCACTATCCAATAGGTTTTAGCTTTTTTGTGAGTTGTTTTATACACAAACGAAACTATTTATTTATGGATATAAATATCATATTTCAAAATATATGTTCTTAATTTTCTATATTTTGTAAGGACCAATGTTACACAGTGTAACGTGTTACACGGCGAGCATTTAAGATAAAATTTAGTGTTAAATGCTGGTCGCCTTCCCCTTCAGTTTAAACTGCATAGTTTTATATCTACATATTGTTCGTAAGAAACGAAAGATTCTTACCACGATTTAGGTGATTCAGCTCCCGATATTTCGGCACAGTTGCATGCGCCATGGTCACGGGCTGACTCGTGGTAAGAATCCCGTTTCTTACTAACAATATATTAGTAAAAATCACGAAAGTTTAAAGTTTTATATCTACAGTTCGACTGCACAGTCAAAACTGACATGTGGAGGAAAAACTGAGAAATGTGCAGTTAACTGTATAATAAAACTGCGCATATATCGTTAAAACTTTAGTCTGTAGCCGACTCTATGAAATTTTAAAGTTTTCTTATATACAAATGCGTAGATATTGGAACTAAAAGACAGGTTTTATATTTTTACATAAAAATATATTAATTTGAGAGACTGTAAGTGGGATGAGAGAGCGAATAGATTTCAAATTATAATAATATTTCTCTCAATTACAAGTAACGAGGACGAGCAAGGAATGAC
>QDHC01001623.1:0-19443 GCA_013186455.1 Papilio dardanus tibullus | reverse complement strand
AGCTTGATATGTATAAGTTTATTTGATTAAAAATTAGAAAAAAAGTTGAAAATGAAACTGCGTTAACGACAATTAAAAGTGTAAACAATAAAAACAATGACAGATGTAAAAAATAAAAAGTAAAAAAGACGTGCAGCAGCGAGCAAGGAGTTGGCCTGTACTGGCCAGTGCTCGCCGCAACAGGTAGCTAGTCGGGACAATAGAATGACTCCCGCTTATAGAGGTTTCTCGGTTATTCAGGTTTGACTATACTTAGTATAGAAGTTTTAGATTGACCTTTTAAATTTACTTTCTTTGATATAAAATAAAGTCTTGATTCACATCTGAGAGCACTTGAAGGGTCTTCAATGTTAACTAATGAAAGTTAAATAAAAAGTCGAGGCGCAAATTAGGGAATAATGAGTCTTTAAAGCGACACCCTGTTGACTTTCTCTTACTAGCATTTTATTTAAAGCGTACGCTCAAGAAAAGAGCAAATTGTACTAAAAGTCGTAATTAACTTCTTAAGTGATCTTACTTGACTATATTTAATTCGCATTTTTAGTATAAGTATAGACTTCCTTGGCCTGTAAATAAACACTTATTACGGCCGAATCTTCAAATGCCACTCGTATGTAAGAGCGTCTTACATGTTAAGTCTGTAATGATGCCGTTATTTCTAGTCATCATGGTGGCTGAAACGTCCATGATGCCTTGAAAGTATAAAAGAAGTCAAGGCACTTGCTTCCTTCTTTAATATTTTCAAATTTTAAATTATTCCACTTTTCTTGATTAATCATTCGTTTTTCGAGCATTCAGAGCTAAGACACTTAAGGGTGAAGATTCATATTGACCATGAAAAATATTTATTAATATTTTACTAAATTTAAATGATTCAAATGATATAATAATGTTATTCATCTTTATTAAATAAGTGAAGAAATTGCAAGTGTGTGAAGTTATTTATTCATATTTAAATTATATATTCCTTCTGCTCTACCGTACATATGCTTTGGTACACCGTCGCAAGTCCACGCCGTTAGGACATTCACATAAAATATACATTTGATACTATATTACTGAAATCAAAAGAATATTCGAATGGTACAAGTTTTAATGGTACTATTGATGTAGGAAGCGGGTTTGTTTACATGAGCGCTGTCGACGCTCAGTCGGCACACCGTAATAACAGAGAGTTATGGCCGCCACTTCGATTCCTCCCTCTCATGGCCTCGTAAATCTTATTTATAACCGGTGAACAGATAATTTTAGTTGCTAGCTTCTTGTAGATATACAATGTTTTGTACATTTTTAACCGAATAACGGGAAAAATGTGGTCCGGATATGTCAGTTTGTCTATGGATTTTTAAATTATTTGTATCCATTTAAACAGATGAACAGATTTAAAAAAAGGTTAGGTAAGGTTCGATCCATGATGGGCTCCATTTTCCGCAACTCCATGACTAGCGCGTATTTTGGGTGACTTTACACATATCTTTGAACTTCTTCGCCACGTATGTGCAGGCATCACGATGTTTTCCTTCACCTAAGAGTTTCGGGTAAATATGTAAATATGAAAATCGAAATACACATTGGCACATGGCGGGATTTAGGGTAGTATTTTTCTTGTTAATAATAATAACAATTGTTGAATTAATTGTTGAAAGTTGAAATGAATACAGAAATGGCCATAAACAATTGTCAATTTTTCAAAGCTGTCTGTTAACAACGCACTCATAGACACGCCGTGCCGCCAATTAAAACTATTTGCCGACGAGCTGCCGGTGTTTGCTTTTCACGAAATTGTTTGCTAAACTGTGCAAATTCGTCAGACAAATTATATTTTCAATTGTTTTTTTTTAATGTATGCCTTTCTATTTGTATTTAAATTGCAACATTCAAACTATAAGCCTGTCCATATGGTATTAAAAAGATAGATTTCGTGACTTTTCTCCTTTTAAAATTAGTTATATAAAACAGAAAATAGTGCAGTGATTGCCTTTTGTCTTTTATTTACCTTTTTGTTTTTCTTCTAAGTCTTTAGTTAAAATTAACTTTAATAAGATGAGATTTATACCGTCTGCATTCCAATCAGAGGTACAGAAATGTGATTTGTCTACATTTGTGCAACTGAGATGTTTGATCGTCTTCTGTCTACTTACCTCTATACCTTTGACGCATTGCTAATGAGTCAAACACGAGATCACTGTTTTCCTTTGAGATTAGGAATTAACTGTAACAAATCAGTAGCTTCACGGATCAAGGATTTACTAGTTAGATGTAAAGGACAGTAATATTAGTCTATACTAATATTATAAAGAGAGAAACTTCGTATTTTTGTTTGTATTGAAATAACTCAAAAACTACTGGGCCGATTTCAAAGATTCTTTCACCATTAGAAAGCTACATTATCCCCGAGTAACATAGGCTATATTATGTAATTTTACGAGGACGAAGTCGCGAGCAACAGCTAGCCGATAATAATTAAGAAGAGCAGTAAAAAAAGACAAAAGGCGACAAGAGTGTCCCTCTTAGTCTATGTCTCAAGTATGCCCTTTTCTAAAGTCGAAAACTTGTACTTCAATTATGATTCAATCGACCGTTTGTAAATCGTAAAATAGTTATTATACTTTCATTTAATTTATACTCTGTGCCATGATGTGCACAGATAATATAATTTGTCTGAACAAGCTGAATAAACTAAAATTAGAGTTCACTGCTTGATTTAATTTCATGTGTTTAAAACTTTGCTGTATCTACTTGATTACCTTAAATATTCTTAATGTGATTTCGAGCGGGATTACGAAATATAGCCGTCATTTCCTTCTCTTTGACGACTTTACAAACAGAATATTTGCAGGTTTGATCAAAAGGTATGCTGCTGGCTAAAATGAAACCTAATATAAGTCGAATTATAACTGTACACATTTTATATTTAGTAAAATATATGTTTCGTTTATTTAAAAATAAAATAGTTTACATAACCACAATCGAAATCATGAAACTCTTGACGACGGCGACAGTGCTAATTCAAAAAGCACTATTGAAAGTCCTCATCGATTTTTTGATCAAAGATTTTCAAATCATGAAATCAAAGTAATTGGAAACATTTCTTTAAAAATGTAGATTATATTTGTACCAAATTAAAGTGGCGGGCCTTTTTTAATCTAGTCTCGTTGAGACGTAGCAATAAAATGGCGACTTGATTCGCAGCTGAGGGCTCTAGACGCGCTGTCACTTTCATTAAATTCCTTCATGAGAAATTAAATAGGAGACACGATTACTGAATAATAACTCAAGCTTCACTCCGCCAACAGATGTTTTATAATATTTTCTAAGATATATCCATTTTAAAGAAAACCTTCTTACTGCTATTTTTAATACTGGCTAAAGATAGAAAAAAACAAAGTATGGTAAAGTTAAAGTCTGCATTTAATTTAGCTAAGAACTTAAATTAAGAAAGAAACAAGGTAAGAATGTTTAGGAAGAAAAATTTTAAGTAATTCTTTAACTTTAGCCATTAATTTTGTACGAGGATACGTTGTAAAACCGTTAAGAGGTGCTGTTTTCAAACGCGCGAGCGTTCACAGTTGAAACGCATGTTTATAGCACAAACCAAAAGTAACAATTATTAAATGTAAATAAGTTATAGTTTTGTTCGTTTTACATTTGAGCGTAATAATTGTATTCAGCAGGAAGGTGAAAATAATTGAAAAAGTTTCCGACGCAGCGGCGATACGGCGCCGAGCTTTTAGTGTTGCCTGCATTGTTGACCGTTGTGAAATATTATAATTAAATACTAAATTAAGAGAGCGAGATTTTACTGCACAAGGTATTCTTGCAACAATCGCCCTTTCGTATAAAAGGTGAAGAGTTGAGTTTACGTGCAAGACAAGAATTGTCCCTTTTTAAAAGAGCTTTACTAGAAGCTTATAAAACTATTTGTATATTATTAGGTTATTTTCATCCTGTGCTTGCTATCTTCTCTTTGCTTCTTTCTTATTCAAAAGGTACAATCTACGATGCTAATAAACGCGAGAACCATTCTGAGTGTAATTCATATTTTATGATAAACTACTGATGCATTTCATAAGTCAAATATAAGTGGTGAAGTTGAGCTGAACTAATCCGTAATACGTTTAGGAGCGTCGTAATCTCGCTGCGGGCGTCGAGACCAGCTGTGATGTGATTTGTTGCACCGACGCTTCCGTCTGCGAGGAATCCTCTTCCAGATTGATTGCTTTAGTACCAGTCTACGAGCTGAACAAACTTTGAATGCTCTCCGAATATCAATAGTAAGGTGTGATTTAGTCTAGTTTTTCATTAGCATTTTCAATAAGATTGCATGCAATTGTGACTTAAAAATTACGAGTATATCTATTTCGAATTATTAGTAAATATAAACAGCTGCACTCAAGTAAGATTTGGTAACGTTATGGACTAGTTTCCTGTCGGAGTTTAAACAATAAACTCTTCGAATTCTTTAATCCTTTTAAAACTATTTAAATTAAATCCACAGACAATAGAAATATAATGGTATTATCTAGTATCAACGCATTGTGGGGGTGTTTGGCGGGAGACGCGACTGTTTCCCGCCAACTCGCAGCACAGGTGACAATGGCGGCCGTCAGACACGCAGACAATGAACTCGGCATTGTACTGGGGTGCATGAATATAGAGATTTCAAGTCATTTAGTATGTAAACGTACGTAAGGGAATAGCACATTCAGAGATATGAAATGGTATATCATAAAAGGTTTTGTTTTAATAATAAATGTACTACGCTAATAATAAACATTCATTAAACTTAGTTCGCTGAATAAATGGAGATTGTTTCGGCATAAGGCCGTTTATTGCGTGCCGTCGGTCTAATGAAGCCCTAGAAACATTGTCGCTCGGTGTCTGGTTAAAGGATCAGCTATAGAAGGCAGCTGTCCTGGCAACGGCTCGCATCATGAGGAGGTTCCTCTCTCAGCAACCTTAACCGCCGGTACCTAGGACCCGAGGCCCCTCTGGCGACGCATGTCGATTTTTTTTGTGTATTTTTTTAGTATAAATAAATAATGTAATTAATTGTGAAAAATGAATAAATATATGGAATAATAATATACTACTAAACTTTGATTTATCATTAATTAAAATCATGGTGATTGTCCAATTCTTCGTAATTAAAAGTCGGCATAAACAATTCTTTATTTTATTTATAAATTAAATTTCTTTAAAATGGAAGACAAAAAAACAATTTCAAACAGATCAATAACTGGGTATATTCATTTCAATAAATATTCGAAAAATATACTTATTTACAATAACGTCATAGACTAAGTAACACGACCACAACAAAATACGGTAAAGTTTTCACAGTTTTTATGCGACATGACGTAGAGACAAACACAAAATCTCAAATATTGTTTTATGGTAAGAATTTCATAAGTCAATATATAATAAATAAATAATTTAATTAAAATATAGTTCAATTACATTGTTTCGTCAAATATTTTAAGCAAATATCTTGATAAACGTATAATATAAAACATGTCAGAATTAGTAATTAGTCTAGCAAGATTAATTATTATTTTATCCGTTCAGAAATAGACGGAAGTTGCATTGAATTAATCTTCGAATTAGGAGACAAAAGGAGGGTAGTCAAACAAAAATATTTGGTAACTAAAAATAATCAATATAAACTTCTGATAAAAACCATTAAATCTATTCCTAGAGGTTTTCTGCACATTTTTGTCTTATACAATACAATTCGTTGTCAATATTTATTTCTACAAATACCCACACCAGTTGTGGCCGTGGAGTCTCTTTACAACCATTTACTACTATTTACTATTGTGTTACTACGTATAGGTAAGCACCGCAAATAAGGACTGCTATACACGGGCGAATTTACAATGTTCACATCTACTATCAATATTTTCACATTAATGCAATAGGCTAATTCAACTATTAAAACCCCAAAAAAATCTATTTTTATATCATTTACACCCGTTTTGATATTGGTAATAAAGTTAAAGGTCTCTTTTCTAGACCCTTTAGAACGTAACTCTTGAGTCTTAAACTGACCATAGACAATCTCACAAAATTACCAACTAAAATTGATATGTATTTAATTCAAAACCTCAACCTTCGAACCGTTAACATGAAGTTAGTCTCAAATGTATTTTGTACTGGTTATCTCCGCCCATGTAAACAAGACCTTAAAATCAGTTCTATAATTTTCTAATTGTGATATTCTTCTATTTCTTCAGATCTTGCTTCTTCTCGCCGCCCTGTATGTAGTTGTAATTGATGAATCTAGCTCCCTGTGTGATTTGTGCACATTCATTGGTGAAGTGACAAGCAAATAGCAGCATGTTCCTCGGCTTCACTCGCCACGCGAACCTCATGAACATGAGAGAGTACAGCGTTAGAGCTGGGGACAAAGAAAATAATTAAAATATGCATATTAAACAATAATAGCAGCGATTCAAAGGAGAATGTGCAATAACTTAGATCTGTCAAAACCGGCTTCATTAGACCGATGTCATCAAGCCTTGTTCGCACCAGGATAGTATTTTAGTCGAGTAGCAAGTATCATTTATCCGAACAAAGGATTTACGTTCGGACTCGTTTAAGCCTAAACCTACGCACTAGGATAGTAATTTAGTAACTAAACGTATCCGAACAGCAACATTTTAGTAGAATAGATAAGTAATTCCTTGCTTAAATACTGGCCACTTGCTAATAGACTAAAATACTATCCTGGTGAGTACAAGGCTTTACGGCGAAATAGAATGTCCGTTTTTTCTGCGAACTCGGTCTAATGAAGCCACAAAAAATATTTTAATCACCAACCAGCGACTACATAGATATTTTTTCCCAAAATCTTCCAGTTTATCCTGATTTTTTTATCTCAAAGATTGTTTTACTGACTCTACTTTTGGGGGGGGTTTGAAATAATATTAGGCCAATTTAATGAAATTAAAGGACTTCAAGGAAATAGCGGTTGCAAGAGGAGTGGGAAACGCATCTGAAATTCATGTTCTTTGTGTCCTCACCCTTTGGCTACATTACACCGAGTTTGCGATAAAATCGGAGATTTTGCTTCGGCGTATGGCCGTTTTATCCGTGACATCGGTCTAATAAGCCGTAGAGTTAGAAAAAAAAACTTTAGACGATTTAAACGAATCGTAAAGGATTTTAATTTCAATGCGTGGCTAGAAATGTTTTTTTTTCTAAACCCATTTCATTAATGACAACACTCCCTTATCCCTACGGACCACGGACAGGATTTTCCTTCTCTATTGTCTATTATTCTAGAGAACGGAACGGATATACGTACGTATGGAACAAAAGACGTTTAGTATAATTGAAATTGATTTAATTGTTATAAATTGAATGTTTATTCCCCATACAGGAAGGGAAGGGAATTTTGAACATTATTGTATATTACTATTAATTTCTATTATGGAAAAATAAACAAAAACATTTGCAATTTTAGTCTCTAAAGCCTTGTACCAGGGTAGTATTTTAGTCGAGTAGCAAGTAACAAGTATCCGAACGAAGGATCTAATAATCGACTCTATTAAAATATCGCTGTTAAACTGTTACTCGACTAAAATACTATCTTGGTGCGTACAAGGCTTTAGACTCAAAACGCAGCTTTGGATAGCCTTGGGCAACTGCCAAGCGATACGTCATTCGCGTAGTGGAAACGCTGCTTAATTCATTATTGTAACAGTAACCATATTGACACAATGTAATCGATGTCTTGTTTAACATTTCAAATCACAATATTATGTATTTTACCTTGTTACCGTTTCTAACAACACGCTTACGTAACAATGTAGCTATCGTTTGTCCAAAGAATAGGAATTAAAAAGAGAAGAAAGGAACGAAACTATAGGAGCGATTTATATTATTCTTTTTTTCTTATATTACAATAGGTTTAATTTGTAGTGTAACCAAACCTATTTAAAAAAAATACTAAAACAAAATAGTGGAAATAGTAACATCATTATGGACAGTTCTTAAGGTATGTCTTTGCTTCTAAGATGCTAAAAGGCACAATTTATAAATATTGGTTAATATAGAGTCTGATTGTTGCATAATCTTTGTATTCTGTCGTGCATCGGTTACATGTCGTTATGTTAACGTTTCTAACGAGTAGAAATGATAATGTTTAGAACTGCTTTTATGTCCTATTATAATTTATTAAAACACACTTTCGCACGGGACTTAATTAACGCGCACTAAATAAGCGTTTAAATACGAATTTTAACTACGTTATTTATTCCACTATCACATCTAGACAGACTGCAATCTTATCATAAATCTGAAAGTATTTTAACAGTGGTTGTAAAAAGAATGATAAGATATTCACTAGACTTTATTTACAGTAGTTTAACATACTTTTATGATATACTAACTGTTGTTCGCGACTTCGTCTGCATGGAATTAAAAACTATAGCCTATGTTACTCAAGGATAATTTAGCTTTCTAATGGTGTTTTTTTTTAATTGGTCCAGTAGTTCTTGAGTTATTTCAATAGTAGTCTGTCAGCAAAGAAGAATATCTCGCTTGCAGATGTTTCTCTCTAATCCCAGTCACTCACCTATGGAGAGAACCCGTCAGGACCAAAGATTGACCCTCGCTTAGCCAAGTTAGTTTGATATCGACTGTTTATTGTAATCACAAATCTACTTCATATGTTGTCAATAAATCAAAGTTTTGAACAGTGGCTACATCCTTATCTAATCATTTATCTATTTATGGATGTTATAAATAATATTGTGAAGATAAAGGCATTTTTTTGATATTGAAAATGGAAAAGATTCATTTTATGGCATCATTTGATAAATTTATTCATATTATGTATTAGATTAACTAATATATCACAAAATATTAACAATGAAAATGGCTAAAATTAAGCGACTAAAAACTTAATTTTCTATACTAATATTTTATAGAGAGAAACTTTGTATTTTTGTATGTATTGAAATAACTCAAAAACTACTGAGCCGATTTCAAAAATTTTTTCACCATTAGTAAGCTACATTATCCTCGAGTAACATAAGCTATATTTTTTAATTCCACGCAGACGAAGTCGCGAGCGACAGCTAGTAGTTTATGAAGATGTCATGAAAGTTTGAATAATTTAATAAAAATAGCCATAGTATTTTTTTAGTTCATAACATACCTAATGTCATTTTGCCACTTATGTAGACGGGATCCTTCCTTATGTCTGCTAACGCTGCCAGTGGTATGCCCCAGTTTGCTACAGGGCCCCAGAAATGAGTACTGAAAAATATTTTTTTTTTTCATCCAAAACTTTCAAGCCAAATAGGACAGTTCAATGAAAATCCTTGCTGTAGCTTTTACTTTGATAGAAAAAAATGTTTATAATTAAACTAACCTCATCAAATAATCCCTAAATTCCTTACTTTTGAGCTGGTCAAATAGTTTTTTCACTAGAGAACCCATTATGACTGAAAAAAAAATAAAAAATATAAAAAAAAAACTTGTTTCCAATGTTTTATTTGTGAAACACGATTTGTGGACCGAATTTTATCATATTTATGATATCTATGAATTTAAATTCATGGAATTACGTGTATGTTATAACAGAGCGTGTCAAGGTCCTAGCCTATCAATCTCGTCATTTGAATAAAATTTAAATGAAAAAATCTGTGATAAATAAAGCTTAATATCAAAACTTACTTCTACTCCTCTGAACTTTTAATTTTTAAAATGTTTTAATGCAGAAAAAACTGCTACGTCCTCTTTAACTTTTTTACTACTGAACCAATGTCACTGTCAACTGATAAAAGTGATAACCAAAAAAATAATTAAATCACTGATGTTCAGTGGTAAATAAGTATAACAATAATTATTAGAGTAATTGAAGGTCATAAGAAATTTATTAAATTTTTGTTTTAATTTACAGTTTTGTTAAGATTATGATAATAATTTAGACATAAGCTGTCACAACTCAAAATTGAGAACGTAAACGTCAACAAGATAATGTCAGCGATACGATTTACGAAATAAAGTGTTATATCGATTTAAATTAGCTTTTGAAACTAATTCTTATAAAATAGATTTATATTCTTTCTTGTATTTGCTGTTTTGAGAATATATATTCATTACCGAATCTATTTTATACGAAGTTTTTCGGTAAAATCAAATATTATTATCTGTTTACAAAACTGATTGACACTTCGTTATCACCACTTATCAACAATCAAAATCAAAATCACAACACAATACTTACAGTTATGGATGAATTTTAAAATAAACCGTTATAAAAACATGCTTTACCTACAATGAAAAGTATTCAAACAAAATGAGTTTATTCCGTATGCTGGTTATATTTTATATGCTGCTATATATAGTTTTATACTTTGGATTAGTTGGAGGACTTTTATATATTCGCGCTGTAGTCATCCAAAACTACAGGTGAGTCGTATGAAAATAAATGAGATCTTTGAGCCAAATTGCATAATACTGAAAGGCCTATTGTGTGATTTTTATTTTGCCTAATATGCAGATTCTGGTGGTCTAATGATATAAATACATTAAGATTTCTCCATTCGGCTTTTTTAAACCTTTTTTGTACTATTTTCAGTGGCGAAACTACTCCTGGATAAAATAAGAAGTCAATATTAGAAAAAAAACCTTTATTCATATAAAAAAGGCACTAAAAATGGACGGTACTTAAGTCTTTTAAATATAAGTAATGTTGGAGTTACAAAATAAACTTAACATAAAATATCAATGGATTACTAATATGCCGCGTTCACACTAGCGCTGCAACTACGTTATAAAAATAACATGTAAAATGTAAAATAACATTCAAACGGTTACAATAATAAAAAAGATAAACATTTCCTTTGTTATAGAAATAGGTTAAACTTTAAACACATTCTTGACGTATTTAGTATGAACACGGCTTAACGTCACATATACTTATCGAATAAAATTATTTTTTTTACAAAATAAATGTTATTTCAATAAATTTGCACTTTAGATATGAAAACACTGCGCGAAATTGATATGTATTGCTTATGTACACGTATATAATATTTTTATTAGTGAGAAATATACCCCTTCAAATTAGTAAATAGCAAAATATCAAATGGAGTCACAATACATATTTAAGAAATCTAAAACTAGTTTTTCTCAGATCTTATTTGGAATAAAGTTTAAGGTTATATAAAAATGTCATTTAAAAAAAACTACAGCAAAGAAATTTAAAAACGATTTTTAAACTTTTTTTTTTATATGAGAAGGAGGCAAACGAGCAGCGGAGTCCTATTTCTTTATTAAAATAGCTTGCAATATTAATAATAAAAAAATAACTTCATCTGGAATAAGATTAGTCTATTTATAAAAAAATATTTAAATCTTTTAGAGAGAGAAGCTTTTTACAAAAGTTTCATGATTTTTACTAACATATTGTTCGTAAGAAACGGGTTTCTTACCACGATTTAGCTGACTGGGTTATATTGTGGTAAGAATCCCGTTTCTTACGAACATTGTTTTACAAAAGCTTAGGCCCTTCATATACAAGACACTCAAATCACAGATTTTAGTCTCCTAAGTAATACAATATCATATGTCGGCGACGTGTGTACTCTGTGATATTGTATTCCTAATGCGCTATGCTCCGGCTCCATTAGACCGAGGTCGCGATACAAACATAGATTTTGCTTCGGTGTAACTACGTTTTTATCGCGAACTCGGCCTAATGAAGCCTAGGCAAACTGAAATCGTGGATTTGTAGGTTCAAATTAGCTGCAGTAATAGAAACTTAAATAAAACTTAATCATTTAAATAAATCAGATATTAAAAAATATTGTTGAAAATATTTCAAAAATGCATTAACACAGTCAAAATATAAACATAGTATAAATCTTGATAACTATTCAAAAATAGAGTATGAAATTCACGAATTTTACTTATTATTTGAATAATATGTACAAAATTACTAATTAAGAAAATGTAGAAATGGAAAAAAAAGATAGTCATTTTTAACTGTTACCATTAGTAAAAATTTAAAACAAAAACAAATTATCTTGCTTGGTTTTGAAACACTGACGTCAGGTTAATTATTCCAATGTTGTCAAAAAATATTGTTTTAGTCATTAGATTATTATTATTCTAGAAAAACGGAATGTAATTAATAGTCAATTTGTAACTCTGATTATTAAAAAACTAAGTTGTCACTTTGTCAAAGTCCTTAATTTATAATAAAAATTAAACATAAACAAGTACTTATTTAAATGGAATATTGTTAAAATTTGAGCTTTAAACTATTTTTGTTTACTAATGCCACATGGCAACCCCTTCTATGAACACAGAAATTATATAAATCAAGAAACACTTTTATTTCTTAATTGTAGATAAAAAAAACACACAAATCGTATCAACACTGGGTTTAAAAATTATCAGATCATAAATTCAGTCACTACTATTTCGGTAGGTTACCAAAGATGTGGCAACACTGTTATTATCTGAGTTTCAACACTAGCGCCACCACGGATACTATAATAACAAAACTACTCTGTACCGCGGCCGCGCCTGCTAATCTGCATTTAAACATATCTATACGAGTTTCTTTATCAGATATTATATTTTGGAATTCAGCTTCGACTATTTGTCCGTCGTAATAAGTGGTTAGATCTTCGAATGGATACTCGTATCCTTGTAGACATTCACATTTGTATCCGCCAGCTTCGAACCCGCGACCCAGGATTGGTACGCACTGTTAAATTATAATTATTAATAGAATTTGGATGAAATTTATATAAAACACATAAAAAAACAATATAAACAGTTATTTAGAACCAAAATTAATTAATACATGTGTTACTTAGAAAACTAATTAACACTTAATTCTCATATTTTTAAAACTAAAGTTTGTTTTTTTGGGTTATAAAACTACTCAGATTTTTAATATGATATTTTTGTATGTATCGAAATAACTCAAGAACTATATGAAGTCGATTTTTTCTTCAAAAATTCTTTCACCGTTAGAAAGCTACTTTATCCCCGAGTAACATAGGCTATATTTTTTTAATTCCGCACAGGCGTAGTAGCGAGAAACAGCTAGTCTTAATACTTACTATTGGTACTTAGTATTAAATACTCACATAAGAAGATCCTCTGTCACACTTATCAGTACTTTTGAAGGCATTTGGTACATAATACTTGTCGGGGCACTGGTTGATGTCCAGCGACAGCAGCGACACCGTCACCGCGACCACGCCCCTGACAAACAAACATTAAATATGACTCACGTTCGTATATTTTGTATGGACTCTGATGGCTCGGACAGGTCACAGTGTATAGTGAGTCATCCTTTATAATATCCGACTTCGAAGGACCAAGTATTAAAATTATAGTTATATCAAAAGATTTTTTTATATTAACACTATAAAATAGACATATTCCAAAGGTTTTTTTTTATAAAATGTACCTATCATAGATTTGTACTAATAATTTCATAGTAGGTAATTACACAATTTAATAAAACCTAAGGTAACTGGTATCCAATCCTTTCTATTCTATTTGACATCAATACGTAAGAAAAACACATTTTCCCATTAAACCATATAAATAAATTACTTACTTGAATTCCAATTTAACTTTAACGTTGTCCCAACCAAAAAAGGGGGAGGCGTACGTCACCACCCACTGCTTCAACGGACCATCACAGTCGTAATATGGCTGAGTCCAATGACCATGATTTATATTAGCAGCCCTATAATAAGTAGGTATCTTCTCATATTGACGCAAATGTAAGCCTATTTCATCATCTCTTAATTTCATTCTGAGGAAAAATTTCTCTAAATTATCGAAATTTGTCGACCATTCTTGTTTTAAGAATTGAAACCATTGTTTATTTGTGTAGACGTCCTCTGTAAAAACAAATTTAATTAGGTGGTCAAATTGACCATAGAAAAATATTTTATGAGTTATAAGACTCAATGTCAAAAAACATAAATGGTCAAAGTGGCCATAGAATCTTTTATAATGAAGACAGAATAAGTTTACTAATATTTTTAGAAACTTAACTAATTTTATATTAATTTTGTATCTCTAATATTCTACAAATAAGATAAATAAAAATAATAAAGTTTTAGATTTGTATCCAATTTAATTTGTAACTTAATCTATTTAAAAAAAAACCTCTATACTTTAGTTTCGACGAAAATAAATTAGTAGTATCTTATAATAAGTAAATGCCTATAAATGTAAGCTTTATAATATTTTTTTTTTCATTCCCACTCGGGAACTAGTCCAAAACTATTTTATTTTTTTATAATATTGTGTAACTTACCAGTTTTATTCAATCTCGCTAGATCCTCCAGTTTATATTTTCTTGTATTAAGTTCAGTTTTGTAAGCGAAGGGAGCGAAGTAAGTTCTGTTCGTAAACTTATTCCTGTCCCAGTAAGTACCTGTGTATTGTAGATTTTAAAACGATTAATAATATATTGATAACTTACTTTAATTAGAATAGGATTCCATTGTGTAGTTTTTTTTAACATAATGAATATAATCTATACTAATATTATAAAGAGACACTTTCTATTTTTGTATGTATTTAAATAACTCAAGAACTACTTAGCCGATTTCAATAATTGTTTCACCATTATAAAGCTACATTATCCCCGAGTAACATAGGCTATATTTTTTTAATTCCATTGACTAAGTCGCAAACAACAGATAGTATGTGATGCAGAAATCAGACATTATCATAATAAAGTAGAATTTTTGCATTCACAAATAGTTTCGATCTTGTACAGATTCCCCTTTCTATATTTAAAAAAAAAGTGGTGTAATTTTTCATAAAAAATTGCTAAAACTAGCACAAAGTAATAAATCGAAAATACGTAATGACAACAGGAGCACAAAATTTAAAAAAAACTATTGTTCATATAAAACTTACGGCCGAAGTTTCAAACGCCACTTAAATATTTAAGAGCGTCTTACATGTTAAGTCCACGCTTAAACTCTGAATTCTACCGCGATCTCGTTTAATTTTGACAGCAGTTAGATTTTAAGCGACACTTAAATCTGAGTGGGGTTTGAATATTTGGCCCTTAGTCTGCATAACTTACCTGCAGACCATATCTTAGAGTCTCCGAGGACCAGCGCGAGGGTCTCTCCTATCATCTGGTCCTCGCTCAGCGGCCGGTCCGCCACGCGGGTCCCACTGAACACCTCGTACGGGTCTGATACCTTGATAACATCATCACCATCATTATTTCATCATCATAATCACCAGTTCATCACCATCCATTATATTTACCCAACATATACTTTATCTATCTATACTAATATTATAAAGAGAGAAACTTTGTATTTTTGTATGTATTGAAATAACTCAAAATCTACTGAACCGATTTCGATAATTCTTTCACTATTAGAAATACTAATATAAAGAGGAAGATTTGTATGTTTTTATAATACAAAGTGGCAAACGAGCAAGCGCCTACCTGGATTCGCTGAAAAATCCGAAGCGACATCTGCAATCGCAGGTGTGTTGCCTACCCTTAATCTGCGGAGAAGGAGACGCACAGCAAGAGGATAACTCCTCTTCCTATGCGTCCCCTCCCCCACCAATCCACTTCCCTTATAAGGAAATGATAGGAAGAGAAAGTGGACTAAAATTAGGTCTTCGGCACCACACTCGTCACACTAAACAAGGAATTACTTCCATTTGTCGCCTGTCTTCTGTGTAGTGTATGTACAAAAATAAAAGAACAACTACTGAGCTAATATCAATTTTTTTCACCATTATAATAATTTGAATTTTGTTCGTTGACTAGTATTTTACATACCTGTAGGAATGCACTGATGAAGTTAGCGAGGCGCACGGCCATCTTCGCCTGGTTCTCGAACTGTTGAGGCGCGCCAAACGCTATATCACCGTTTAGGAATAAATCTGTCGGTTTGTATCTGAAAGGAACATGTCCATATTCATATAAAAATTATAAAAAATATCAAAATAATCAAATGATTATATTCTAAGCTGTGCCTATAAACCGATAGTGATATTTCAATAATTATTAACAAAAAAATTGAAATTACTTTACAGAAATTTGTGACCTTCATGTGGCCATTAGACTGGCTTTTTTCCTTGTATTACTAACTCTAATTCTTCATTACACTGATTTCACGCAAAAAACGGCCTTACATAAAGCAAAATCTCCGTTTATTGCGCGAACTCGGTCTCATGAAGTTTAAAGTCTGACTGTATCATAATATACAAGGGCCCTGTTCCAATTGCATGCCGGGAAAATGTAAAGAGGAACGTCAAAACTCATAAATTGCGATAATTAAGACATTCTACAATTTTAGTAATTTTGTGAAAAAGGCTGTTAATATTCTAAAATGAGAAAGAGTTTTGTAAGCCTAGGGCTTCATTAGACCGAGTTCGCGATAAAAAAAGGAGATATTGCTTCAGCGTAAGTATGTTTTTATCCCGACCTCGGTCTAATGAAGCATATGGCCAGAAATAATACAGAATTTACGAGTTCTAGAGTTAATTTTAGTTTAGTTATGGTTTATATTTTCATTTGGAATCCGGTATATCAAAGCACTTACTTGGAACAATTATGTGGTTGTACTCCTCTAATAAAGTTGAGTACTTCGAACACATTGGGTCGCTCGGTGTGCAGCGCGGGCGCGCCGCTGCTCGCGTTCACGTACTCGTAGTAGCGGTCGCGGTACAGCGCGCGCAGGAAGGGGTGCGCTTTCTCCCATTTCACAGGCAACTTTTGTATCCCTGAATCATTTGTATGAAAATTGATGATTTCTAATCAAATATTTCTTGATTTAAAACAAAAGTTCTGATAGGAAATTTAAGCCTTGTTCGCACCAGGATAGTATTTTAGTTGAGTAGCAAGTAACATTTATCCGAACAGAGGACTACTGTTCAGACTCGTTTAAGCCTAAACCTACGCACTAGGGTGGTAATTTAGTAACTAAACGTGTCAGAACAGCAACATTTTAGTAGAATCGATTAGTAAATCCTTTGTTTGGATACTTGTTACCTGCTACTTGACTAAAATACTGTCCTAATGCGTACAAGGCTTTGAGGTTGACAATTTCAAGAAAATCGCGCTTAATCCAAAACGTTCAAAGGAATATAGGAAAAAAAGTTACGGGAATTCCAAATTGGAAACATTAAACAATTATCTTTATTAAATTTTAATATGTGGCAAAATATTTAAAGATGGAATAATAAAAAAAATACTATTTTTTTTTACATAAAAAGTATATAAAAGGCACACTATACTAGAATCTGTACTTTGCTTTTTAGTTTTTACCATTATTATACTTAAAAAGGTTAAAGCTTTCAACCCATGATGGGCTCCATTTATCGCAACTCCCCGACTAGCGCGTATTTTGCGTGAATACACATATCTTTGAATTTCTTTGCTTTAATTTTTTTTATTATACGTACATCCAATCTCTTTGCAATCAAAGTTATTATAATATTGATCCGATGTGGCTCTTTCAATGAGCTCTCCGAGGAATGGTCTGCGCACGATGCTCGGCAGACGGTATCCAGGCCGGCAGCGGCACTGGTATCCACCACGACGGAAGCCCCACCCGTGTAGCGGCTCACACTATTCAATTACAAAATTAAAGCATATTACTTTAATATTAGGTTTATTATAATTTGAGACATAAGATCTTCAATTTAGTGAGCATTCGAGAAAAATACAAATATATGACTAGCTTTTGCCTGCAAAGCCATCTATCTACATGGAGTTAAAAAAACTTAGTAATTAGCTTATGTGATATTTGAGATTATGTATTTCAAATATAAATCCATCCATATTCTCACATTTAAATTAGTAAGAAGTAAGATATGGTTTGCGTGACATTGTGTGATAGTACCTTATATGGACAGATTGTAGCAAAGTTACTTTGATATTAACCCTTAAATGCATTTGTTGCCAAATGTATACATACCACGTTTCACATTATTTTTTTGAGGTTGTGTGGTATGTGTTTAAAAAAAAATACGCAAGTTTCGGCGGCAATTTTTTTTTTTTGGCATTTCTATTTGGCGGTCGACTAAGTTTATAGAGTTATAAGAAGCCTCTCTGTGATTTTGTAATCATTCATTCCAGGCCGCAATAAAAAACCATGCATTTAAGGGTTAAAATCAATGCCTAGTCTTTATGTACCAAGTTGCTGTATTTAAAAATTAATTAATAGTATTCTATTTGTATTATAAATGATACTCACTTCAGTAGTTTCTAATTTACATCGCGCCGTCCCTGCGAACCGATTCGGTCGATCGTTCCCCAAACTTACGTTACATTGATTTATATCTATTCGATCAAAGTCCATTTCCATAACAACAGCTGCGGTATATCTGTAAGCAAATACAACAAAATAACATTGCATTATTTCTACTGGCTGTTGCTTGCTACTCGGAATTAAAAATTATAGCTTATGTTACTCGGAGATTATGTAGCTTTCTAATGGTGAAAGAATTATTGAAATTGGCAAAGTAGTTGTTGAGTTATTTCAATACATATAAAAAATAGGAAATGTTTGTAACTTTCCCTCTTTATAATTGTAGTATAGATTTGATAGGATAAGAGCTATTAAAATGTTAAAATTATAATAAATCTCATTTTCTATAATTCTTTGTCCATATTCTTGACAATTTCAGACATGTTACTCAATAAGTAAAGTTTATAGTATTAATTGTAACTATGACTACTTTTGTATTTAGCTGTTTCTTTCTTTAAAATAGTGTCTTATACTTACGTAGGAAATTCAATATGTCTGAACTGTGTGTGACGAGGGTATATATCAGCTACAGGTGAGACGGCTCCCACTAGCCATTTGTTGAGACGTCCGCAGTCAAAGTAAGGACGGGTCCAGTTCACAGGCCCTTGGATCTGTGTTTGTATAAGATTAACATGGATATGAGAGAATTGTAATGAATTTTCTACTCTATAAATAAATAAAATATAAAATGAGTGTACCTGCACATATCGGAGAAGAAATTCAAAGATATGTGTGAAGTCACGCAAAATATGCGCTAGTTGTGGAAAATGGAGCCCATGAAGGGTCGAACTACAAGCTAACTACTAAAATAAGTGTAACACTAAATAGAACAGCAATCTACTATTATAACTAAGAAAGTTTGCATGGATATTTGCTTGTTGGTATCTCTGATACAGCTAGAATCCTGGTGAAATTCAGTACTACTGTAGAGCAGTCTGGAAGAACATAGGCGTATTAGGTTTTCTATAGTACCGCACTGAGTTGTGACACATAGTTTTTTTTTTTAAATAATATAGAATTTCTACTAGTTACTCACCTCATCATTTCCCGGCGGTCCGTGGAATGTAAAAGTTTCATTTGTATTATTTGCATATCTGATCTCAACTTGGTACGTAGTCTTTGTGTCATGTCGTTTATCTACCTTGTCAGG
>QDHC01001619.1:15410-43714 GCA_013186455.1 Papilio dardanus tibullus | reverse complement strand
AACCTATATAAAATATGCAAGAATTAAAAGAGAGAAATGGATAGCTTAAATGGATTGTGGTATTTTAAATATCAATTTTTCATTTTAGCAAATCAAAGCTTTTGTCTTCAATCGTCTATAGCCTAATGGTTTGTGGTACGGACTGCCGATCTGTCGGTCGTGGGTTCGAATCCCGACATTCGACTATTGTCTTGAACCATATCATAACACTAGCTTTTTCCAGCGTACTTAGAATGGTTAAAGGAAATATTAGTAAATTAACAAAAATCTACTAACATTTTTTGCAAAAAAAAGGTTTTATCACAATATCTTAGATTATACATCTACGTACGATTGAGACCGTGTTTATTTAGTCACCCCTTGGGGTAGGCTCCGAGACCCTCATAGGGGAGATATAACGAGCTGATGATGATTCAGGGTGTATAAAAGTATATTTTTTCATACGTAAAATTTATAAATTATGTTGCAATACTTAGTCAAGCAATAAAAACATAAACTATACTAATATTATTAAGAGAGAAACTGTATTTTTGTATGTATTAAAATAACTCGAGAATTACTGGGCCGATTTCAATAATTCTTTCACCATTAGAAAGCTACATTATCCCCGAGTAACATAGGCTATATTATTTGATTCCACGCGAACGAAGTCGCGCACAACAGATAGTTGCGTCATAAACTTAATCATTTTAGCATGTCATGTAAACGAGTTTCAGAATGTTACTTGTGAATCAACAACCTGGTTGAAACCTGGTAATAATACGAAATTGTTTATTCTGACCTCTTAGTTATGCAATTAAGCTTTTGGGCAATTTTTATGTGCAATGTATTTTTTATATATTACAAAGTTGCAAACGACCAAGCGGTTACAGAGATCCGCTAAAAAAGCGAAGCGAGCGCTGCCCATAGACATCTGCAATTGCAGATGCGTGGCCTACCCTTAAACTCCGGAAGAAGAGACGCACAGCAAGAGGATAATACCTTTTCCTATGCGTCCTCTCCCCCGCCAAATCCACTTCCCCTTCCCATCATTTCCTTATAAGAAAACGATTAGGAAGGGAAAGTGAACTAAAATTAGGTCTCCGGCACCACACTCTCCAGACGAAACACGGAATTCCTTCCATTTGACGCCTGTCTTCTGTGTGGTCGTGGTATTTCACCGGGCGAGCCGGACAATTCGTGCGAAGATGTTAAAGAGGTTCTACCACTCTGAAGTAAATGGGGATATATTCCAGCAAAACATTTTACAGTTTACTTATTAACGGAATTGTCACTAATTTAGATTTTTTTTAGTTTATTAAATACAAGGTCCTTTATAAATGAGCTTACGACTGTTGTAATGTTGGTTTATTGGACGAGAATTGGGTTATGGGAGCAGCTCTCAACTTTTGTGTTTTGCACTGAGTTCTATTTTATAATGACTGCTACATGTTATTTGTATTTTAATTTATGTAATGTTTATTACACTAGCTGTTGACCGCGACTTTATGCGGAATTAAAAATAAACTTAATAAGTACTCTATCGTACACATCCATCCAAACTTTCCTATCTATTCTAATATTATAAAGACAGAAACTTTGTATTTTTGTATGTATTGAAATAACTCAAAAGTTACTGGGCCGATTTCAAATATCTTTTACCATTAGAAAGCTACATTATCCCCGAGTAACATAGGCTATATACTCGTATTTTAATTCCACGCGGACGAAGTCGCGCACAATAGCTAGTTTATAATATTAGTAAGATAGAAAAATTATTACCACTCCACTAATTAGTAATTTATTATCAAAATCGATACCTGTTGTAGTTATTGGCTGTCCCAAAAGCTTTTATAAAATGACTCGATTTTCTTTAATTAAATAAAATGCTTAAATATTAATAATACCTTGACTATCGTATCGTTACGTACAAAATGTTGGCAATAAACGAAGTAAATTATTACACACCCACCCTACCACGTTGGGGTTATGTTGGTACTTGGTAGTATGACACGCGTTGGATTCGAACCCTCCAAGAAGAGGGCGACATCTATCGTATAAATCACTGACCCCAGTTCCGTCCGCGGTTATTGCTCGCTTCCAGCTGCGACTGGAATTCTTAATATTTTTTTTCCCTTTATTCTTCAATTTTCCGGTCCACGACCACTTATTGCAGATCGGTTTTTATTGTCTGGCCGAATTGTCCGCTATACCTGCGAGGTATTGAATTTTTGTCCTAAAATTTGTCTTTTAACTAGACAGTAAAATGACAATATTAGACGTCTAATAAAAATGTTCCATCATAGTTGGTATCTATACTAATAGTATAAAGAGGAAAACTTTGTATTTTTATATTTTGTATGTATTGAAATGACTCAATAACTACTGGGCCGATATCAAAAATTATTTCACCATTAGAAAGCTACATTATCCCCGAGTAACATAGGCTATACTTTTTACCAACTCGCGTACAGTAGAAACTATAACAACGTCTGTAGGAACCAACAATATCTACTTGTAATAACCAATTTTGTAAGGCTAATGTGTTTAAAGTTCTATATACTTTTAAAAGTCTGGCTAGTAATTTTATACGAGCTAAATTTTAAAATTCTACGACCTATATATGTTCTATTCAATTGACACGCGCGAAGTTTAGCTAAGTGTAGGATGGGTATTCATGGCTCCTGCCTAGCCACTCCAGACCCTAGATAGCGCCGCGCAGGCTCCATCACTAACGAGCTAAGAATTGGGTTAATGTACCCATTGAGAGCCTCGGAGGACGATATATTGAAGGATACGTCAAGTATCAAGACAATCTGATCACGCTATGCGATCAGTGGATAGTTTATTTTAGTATTTTTGATATTTTAGGTTTAATGTAGTTTTAAAGAAATGCATATTCAAACTGTCCCATTCAGGGTAGTTGACTGGTCATTAGATCCAGTCTTTAGGTACTTAATATTTACAATCAAATAATGTTAAAATATTTTTTCTAATGAAATGAAATGAAGCAATCCGACCTTTGTTGTGATGAAATGCCAGGATGATCCAATGCTTTTTCAGTGTTGTAATAGTATTCTTGTACTCTCTAATTTATGATTCCTGTTGATAGTCTTATATCAATAAAGGAACGTCCCTCGCGACCTTGACATTAGATTATACACATACGAAGCGAGGGTGGAAATCCAATCAAGCTCCCCTATACAACGAGCTCGGTGTAATACCGAGCTTTGGCTTTACCATAACTGGAGTCGCTCATACCTATACATATTTAATTAAAATAATAAATTCTTATGACTTGACATGACACGAGAGTTTTTAATTTTTAGTAGTATGTATTTTAGTTTTACCACAGTCTTCTGTAGACTAATAATTTGGCCGATATTGAATAGCATTCGATTTTTCTAATTGTTTTCTACGTTTAATGAGGTTTTATTTTAATTTGTGAACTTTTGTTAACAATCTTTTAAATAAATTCACTTTTATTTCATGTCTTCTATACTAATATTATAAAGAGAGAAACTTTGTATTTTTGTATTTTTGTTTGTATTGAAATAACTCAAGTACTACTGGGCGATTTCAAAAATTCTTTCACCATTAGAAAACTACATTATCCCCAAGTAACATAGGCTATATTATTTAATTCCACGCGTACGAAGTCGCGCACAACGGCTAGTTTTTAATAAATTTGTACCATTCGTGAAAAAAAATATAAAAATGATATAAAAGTTTCATCTGCCGTACCTACGTCATTTCTGAATAACAATTATGTAATTAATCACATTTCATTATCAGAAAACCGGCTGTGGGAATTTAACATTAGGTCAGTGACCTTGACATCTGCGCGCTGTGTTTGTGCAATACATGACGTACATATAATGTTATTCTTTTATTGTTGTTTAAAAAAATCAAAATACAGTCGAACCTGGATAAGCTGGAGTCCAAGGGACCGCAATATTTGTCTTGCTTATATAGGTTTCTCTAATCTGAATTTCTTGCTAATGAAAATCGTCCCTCGAGACGAAGGTATGGACCTTGACTTTCTCTTATAGAGGTTTCTCACTAATCCAGTTCTCGCTTATCCAGGTTCGACTGTACAAATCTATTTGCACTGCGCCTAGTCGCATGTTATCACAGTGTGTTCGCGCCAGTGGAAATAGTATACACGACTCTATAAATGTGGAATCTTATGCTCGTTTTCACCAACGAACTCTTAAAGTAGTGTTAGATAGGTGCCTTTTTGCTTAAGGGTCTCCCCAAATCTAACGTATCCTTTGCGGTCTAAAGTGACACATAACTGTTGGTGAAAAAAAAAGTAGTATTCGGTGAAATTTAAAATGCGTTAAGGGTTACGTAAAATTTACGGATTGTTGGTGAAAACGGCCTTCAGTTTTCTATTTTACATGAATTATTTGATGGTAGCTGTTAGTTAATTTAACATGATATACTTTTAGACAACAACTTGATGGTACTGGTTCCATCTAGAAATAATATCTGATTGGACTTTAATACTAATAAATAACAATGTATTCAAACTGCAATTGTGGCAACAATTAATCAAGATAAAATTTCGTCTCTATTGTATTCCTAGAATACTATTTAACCTCAATTGTATAGAATAAATTGTTGTACTGGTGAACTGTAACTGTGCCCCGCCGACCCTTATCGTTATCAGACACGTAGGCGAAGCGTCCGGCCACCCCTGTATTGATAAGCTGGGAACTTTACATAGTCCTTTTTACAATTACGTAAAAAATACTACAATGATCAGTCTTTGGAGTATACAAAGTTTAGCTACATTGCCTCATTATTAAGAGAAAACATTTAACCAATGCACAGTTACCTAGACTTAAGCCTTGTTCGCACCAGGATTTTATTCGAGTAGCAAGTGGCATTTATCCGAACAAAGGATTTACTACTGTTCGGATTCGTTTAAGCCTAAACTTACGTACTAGGACAATAATTTAGTAACTAAACGTGTCCTAACAGCAACATTTTAGTAAAATAGATTAGTAAATCCTTTGTTCGGATATTTGCTACTTGCTACTCGACTAAAATACTATTCTGGTGCGTACAAGGCTTTAACGAATGGTGTATAGCTACTTATGCCTCGATTTTCTGGAAGTGATGTTTCAGTCAGACTTAGTATGAATTCAAAATGTTGATCAGTTGCCTAAAGTGAATGCTTTATTGTTTGGTAGCCTCTAAAGGCGACGCAGGCGACGTGTCAAGGCGATTGTAGTTATGCCGTTTAGGCATATCGAACCGCGAATTAATTTGTTACAACAAATTAATTCGCGGTTCTTTTTTGTGCATGATTTATTCAGCATACAGTCTGACAACGAAAAAGAATAAAGGTGAGCGCTCACTGCAAAAGAGTAAAGAGCTGAGCGGGATCTGGGCTGCCCCATTTTCCACTTTCATACGAAACTGCGTACTTGTGTCCCCACCAACAAAGATATACAATGTCAAAAAGAGCCGAAATGTTCTAGAGAGTCGAGCTGTGTCCGAGCTATGTGAAATGAGACACCCGCGTTATGCCGTTGGGCGCGCTTAGCCTAGCTCTTTGTTGGCGGGAACGCAAGCACATTTGAGGCAGCTCGGATCACTATCTCCCACACATTACTCTTTTGCGGTGGGCGCTCGGCTTTAGTAGTACACGCATTTGTTTCACTCTGGATACGATACCGAGAGATGCGATCTGTATGTTAATATCGATTTGAATAATTATCAAAAAGTAAGAAAACGCGAGTAAACAAAAACCAAACTAATGACTCGAATGCTTTTGTAGAGAAGATTTTATTCGTTTGAAGGTTTTTCTAGTTCTTCAAGGTTGGATAAAATTACTTTGTCAGTTTCTAAAACCGAAGCCGAGTAGATTTTTTGTTCTATATTACATCAAACATCCAACAAATAAGATCACAGCTCTTTGTTAATTAAGCTCATAATTATTCTATACCAGTTATATTCGGGCTGATAGAGAAGCATGTAGGAGTACATATTGTGTCGACCCTTTATACGGACAAAGGTAAGATGATGAACTATTCTACAGAACTTTACTTGATTGTAGTTCCTTGTCGCTGAACTCAGTAGCATGTTAATTATTGTTCTGATTAAATTAGCTTTGAGTGAATCCGCGACACAATTGGGATATAAAGTCTTTAGAGCGTGTAATTGCTCTGATCGTATTACCAGACGTATTACACGGGTATTATGTTGCTTCGAGAATCTTTCGAATTTCAACAATGGATGCTCTGTTTTAATTTATAATTAGCTGTTGCTCGCGACTTCGTCTGCGCGGAATTATAAAATATAGCTTATGTTACACGGTGATAATGTAGCTTTCTAATGGTGAAAGAATTTTTGATATTAGACGAGTAGTTTTTGAGTTATTTTAATGTATACAAAAATACAAATCTTTCTTTATTGTAATACTACAATAGTATAGAAGAATGTCGTCTATTGCTGACACACTTAGATGTGTTTTGTGGATAAAGCAGTTCCTTAGTAAAGTCTCTGAGTATAAATGTTATTTAAAGGAACCCTTTGTGACTATTAATAAACTCTAAATGTACATGTCAGTATTTAATAGTTATTTTTTTATGTTAAATGTGGTTTTTCAGGTTACAGTTACAAGGAAAATGAATATAATGAATAATAATACTTTGGTTTCGGTCATTAAAATATACATTTGCTTTTTTCCTGTTATTTTATTTGATAAGTAAAAAATCGGAATAAATTCGAAACCAGAATAAAATAAAAAAAACCTTATTACTTAGTTTTTATTCACGCAAAATACGCGCTAGTCGTGGAGTTGCGGAAAATGGGCTCCATCGGTCGAAACCTTTACTTAGTTTTTATTGTTAAAGTGCTGCTTATCTTCATTCAGTCATAGTATAGTTGTACTTAATTAAATTGCTCAAGTAAATATTTTGCTTCCGATAAGGACCGGAAATGTTACTTGGTATGAATATAAAGTACTGTTATTGTTTAATAATGTTTATGTTACAGTTACCAAACATCCGTTGACTAATAATCCGTTATTTTATATCAAATGTAATAATAGTTACATTGTAATTGATAGAATAACTATTTATCTTGTGTGACTAATTTTACTTATTAGTATATTGTCGTCTCTTTCACTCTCTTTGAAAAAGACAGAGATAACAAGCTTGTTTTCTTCAGCAGTAGAAACTCATTGTAACAGATTTTTTGGTATCTTCGTACATACTTAGCTGTCGTTCGTAAGGACGTTTTAATTTCACTTCTATTTCTTTTAAACCATTTAAAAGCGCTGTCGTATGAAAAGTTACATGGAAATGTATTTGTTCTATTTTAACGCTTTTTTACCGAGCGTTATTAAAAGCCCCAGTGGAAAAGCATTTTAAAACGAAGTGACAATGTATTGCTACAAGTAATAAAATCTTCCGGCAATTAACTACATTTTAGTTGGCCGTTACGTGCGTAGCGTTTCGTTCATCGTCACATTTGTGACTTCTGTCGCCATAATAGCACAGGAAGCCATCTTGTACGAATCATAGACAATACTCCAAGTCTACTCCTAATATAACCACGGATGTCGGCTGCATTGAATCGAGGCATTTCCGTATTCAGTGTCGGCCAAATACGTCGACACGTGTCGTACGTAGGGATACCATCAAATCTTTACTAATATTATAAAGAGAGAAACTTTGTATTTTTGTTTGTATTGAAATAACTCAAGAACTACTTGGTCGATTTAAAAAATTCTTCCACCATTATAAAGCTATTTACATTATCCCTGAGTATATAGGCTATATTATTTAATTCCACGCGGACGAAGTCGCGCACAACAGCTAGTGTAAGATATGAAGAATTGTTTTCATTTAATTCAGTTATTTTTTTTAATAACATGAATGTTGTTATCTTGACTTATAATCTGCAAGTCCCGAGTTCGAATCCCGCCATGTACCAATGTTTTTCGATTTTCGAATTTCATCTGTACATATTTACCCGAAGCTCTTATAGTGACGGAAAACATCGTGATGTAACCTGCACATATCGGTGAAGAAATTCAAAGATATGTGTGAAGTCGACCAACCCGCACTGGGCTAGCTTGGTTGACAATGTCTTAGTCACCCTTTAGTAGGTAGGCTCCACGCCCCCTGGCGGGGCCTTATAGTGAGCTGGTGATAATGACATAAATGTTGAAAATAAGCGAACTTTTAATCGCTAAAGTTTTAATATTTCCGAGTGTTGTTATTACGTATGCGACCTCGAAAGAGCTCAGCTTTTTTTCCATTTCTTGTTTTATTCAAATAGTAATTTATTAAATAGTACACAAAAAGCGGTCATTTATATTTACTAGAACGTTATAGCGTAAAATGAGGCAGTGTGTCGCAATGTTTTATGCGACCCAATTTCCTCTGCTTTTGAAAACTGAGAGAATGATTGCAGCGTACGCTTTCCAGTAACAATGCACGACACACGCTAAACACGAATGAAGTTAGTTTTTTCGACAAAAATTTAGGTTACCACTGTTTTTGAACATACTATATTTGTTTGTTATACGTTTTTTCAAGCAACATTTCCTAAAAGCTATTTTGCCAACGAATGATCGATAGATGAGTTCGGATGGGATGGGTTCATCCCCTGTCGTAATTGTTATAAGCTTGACTAAACATGGATAACGGTTACGTTGGCGTTAGCGACATGAAATTTTATTAATTGCGGCATTTACGCTTGAATCGTTTCCATTGTGTAGTACAAAGCTTAACAAGTTAATTTGGCGCTGGCCGGTGGGGAGTGGAACGCGACTTTTTTATTGCATCGCTCGCCGTTCAACCGATATGCCATGTCGGCCGAATTGAGTTAATTGATCCGTGTCCTCTCGCTGTGATTCACTGCGGTATATTCAGGTCATAGCTCATCTACCAACTCGTATTCACCGCGATGTTACATGATCCACAAAGTTGGCGATCGATTGAGCTAGACATCAATATATTTGAACAAAATTGTCATAGAAAATGATCGTTCATTACTAGGTTGATGCTGGGCTCGTAGATCGGCGGTAATCGTCACTGATTCATTGAGTAAATTGAATTATAATTTTATTGCGAATTATATATTTTATTGAATCATTTATTTACTGCGGTCTGCCGCAAAATATGACATCATGAGTACCTAAACATCTTCCTGTAACAATGAGTTGTTTTACTGCGTAATCGGGTATTGGTTGGACGTCTGAAGTTTCCATTTGAATTACCATTTTGAATCTATATTTTTAGAGATATTGTAAAGGATACAATCATTTTACTAGTGGAAACCACGGTTAAAGTTGAAAAAGGCTCAAAAAAAGCTTTTTTTTAAGCAATTTCTCTCAGTTTTGTTAGTAATTGGCGGGTTTCTAACAGTTTTGAAAATGGCAATAGCAAATATTTGATTTCCTGATAAGAAACCTTTGCGTTACAAAATTCTAATGTCACAGACAATTTTGTAGACGTACAACATAAATCATTCATATACACATTTGAAATGCATCGAATTCTTTCTTCGGTTCGCTATAAATATGCCACGAAAATACGAAACTTTTGAACGAAGGCAAGACCGTGTTGTACTATTTGGAAATTGTATCTATGCCATTTGTTAAAAAGTTATTTTGACACTAGTCAAGTAGTGATTTAATAGAGAGAATTTGTTAATTAATTATACTGTTCATACTTGGTACCAAAATCAAAATCATTTTTAAATATGTTTCCTTCGTTTAGAAATGACAGTTACAAATTTAAAAACGTTCAACATTGATTATTGTCAGGGGTTATAATTTACTCAAGGGTTTTGGTTTCAATATATGTCCCTGTGTCTGGACCACTAGACGCCATAATCTCAAACATATTTATTGTAATTTTATAACATTATCAGAATCTTAACCTTGCGTCATATCGCTCCGTAGGTATCTTATTTCTTCCCAATATCCAGATAGATAGATGCATGTTTGTTAGAAGATATCTCCAGAACTGACCAACGGATCTCAATGAAATTTGGCACAGATGTCGAGCATAGTCTGGAAGCACATAAGCTTATTATGTTTGTTTTTAAATCTGCATGAACGGTCTCGCTGGCAAAAAGTAGACAATGAATGGACGTATCTCGTAGCTCGCACGATCCCAGGGTAAAGTTTTACACTTGAACTATTTCAATTCTCTTCACGGACGTCTGTCGTGATGTGCGACTTGGCAACATCTTTTAATATCTTGGAACAGTCGGTGTTAGATTCATACTTTTTGTTTTAGGTGTGAGTTTTTTTGGTAGAGACGAAATAAAATTGTCTTAAAGATCTTCGTGTGTTTGTATAAATGATGCTAGTCTGGAAATTAGTGATCTTTTGCTGGTAGAGATAAACATTAACAATGCTAAACTTTTGTTTGTAGGAAATTTCTAGAAACTAAATGTATACAAGAGCTATTTTGCAAACTGTTGTTTTGGTTGATGCTTCTGTTGTATAATTCAAGCCAAGTTTAGACCACCTGAACAGATATGGAAGCATGATAGAGTAGCTTTAGTTCAGTTTCGGGGAAACTCGCGGCCAGTTTCGGTCTACTTTTTGGTTCGGTAAAGTAACTTCGTCCTCTGCATTACTTAAGGCAGATAAATATGCTTGATACTTTTTGTTCCATAACAACGAATGTGTCCCTCATATTACAATCACCCGTCTTTTGAATGTCCATACTTACAATGACAGTAAAGTGTAGTGGTAACAAGAGCTTATAATCTGACATTAGTACTAGATCCTATTAAATATGATGATATTTCATACATGCAACAAAGTATAATATAACTATGAAGTAAGTAATTCGAAGTGTTCGCTAACGTCATAGAGGACAGTTGATTAACCGCACGCGGCCGGCGCGGCCTCCAATAAATCCAATAGAATTCAATACGCGAACGGTCCGGCGCGCATCGCGCATCAATCTACTCCAATTTGTTTATCGGCCAATATTGCGAACGCCGCCGACGAACGGTTCATAGCTTTATCAGATTTGAGGCTGCGCTTCGATGCAATGTGAACGTGCAAACCATAATTTCATCTAACTTGTAGCTTATGTAGATGTGGGAGGAGAGTTAACACTGTTAATTTATGTTACTACTTCATTTTGACTGTCCACTACGTAAATTAGTTGTGTCTAATAATTATTAATAATACATAGTTTGTTTTTTGATAACATTTTGTAGTTTGATTATGAACATCCAAAACTTTAGGCTCTACAAGAGAATTTATCTTTCTTTTGCTTTGTATTTCTTTTCACTTTACATTCTATATTTCTTTATTGTAAACTTTTAGTTTGATGACTCATTTGTTCTGTATCATGCACGAAGCACTCGAAATAATTTCAACGGTGAATTAACTAAATGTCCTTATTCCCACCCGTCTAGTTCTCAATCCCCGTGTCCCCAGGCTCGTTACACGAATGTCCTTTCAGAGTTATTACGTCGAGCTGTCGATGGTCCCTCCACATGTATTACTTCTTTTGTATTAACTGATTTCTGAGACGAAGGTATAGCGATCGTTGTGCTGCTGAATTTGATTTGAAATGTAGAATATTTTTGTTGTAATTTGTAAAGTTGCCTAGCTTGATAGATTCTTCTTGACTAACAATTACGACCACTAGGTCGTTGTTGGTTTATCTAATTTCAAGCACAGAAATCGAACGTGACCGGATGTTTTTTGGTTCATTTAGGGATGACCGAATAAAATAATATTTTATTAGGAGATAAAGCAATACGTTGTGTTGCTAGACTGCATATAAATGGGTCACAATGCCAGTAAAAACATGAGCCAATTTTTATCTGTTGTGTATGGTGCGGTGCCAAGAAAAATAAATGAAGATAAATTCAGTGCAGTTTTTTTTACTCTAAGTAAAATCTATTTAACCGCTCTTGAGCAAACACTGAAAACGTTTAACTAAAAGTTTTTTTTTAAAAGTGTGCTAATATAATCTCGGCTGAGCGTCTAACTGAGAAATAAACAAAGGCTATAGTCTAGTACGTTCTATTGATATATTTGTCTTTCAAAATTTCATAGATTTGAACCATGTTTCTTCATAGCTCATTCGTGTATAGACAATGATTAGGTAACCTTACACTTAGGAAACAAGGTACTTAATTCAGACATGCCAAAATATGGGAATTTCTTAGTGAAACTATTATCTCCGTCTGACGTGGTAGTGGCGGGTGAATGGAGCACGTGGCCGGCGGGGCGCGGCCGCTCGATACTGCGGAGGCTGCGCCCTGCGCCCCCGCCCGGAACACTCTTGGACCGGAGCACCCTCCTCTCTCCCCCTCACCACCCCGCAGCGCCCTGCTCTCGAAAACAGAAACGCGGTAACGCAAGCTCTTTTATATTGTTCTTATAAAATATTCTTTGTTGTTAATTATAATTTCTTGTAATTCACTGGTCAGTAGCCTAATAGTTAGGTGTACTAGTTGCCGATCTAGTTGTCAAAGGTTTGAATCCCACCATTCGATTCTTTTTGCGTACCATATTCCAAGCTTATATGGATTGCTTTCTAGAAATGTTAGTAAAATAATCAAATATTGGGTAATATTTTAATATAGCTGATTGAGCTATGAGTTAGACGTCCGCTTGTATACGATTACGAGGGAGCGTCTGTTCCGCTCTATTTTAGTCCACGTCGTGAGATGGGAAGTGATTCAAACGAGACGAGGGTCCGCCGCCTCTATAAGTTTATCAACTCTTGTTTTTATTTAGTTTTACGTTTTAAATGTTTTTCCCAATATATCAAATCATCTGCTTGAATCGAAAGTTTGTCTTAGGTCTTTCTGAATCTTCGTTAACTGTATCTAGTTACTTCCAACTTCTAACTTTCCAGTATATTCCATGAACGAATATGTAAACTTGTAATAACTAGGTAGAGAGGTGGGTGTTTTAACGACCACTGTTTTAATGAGCCGGTACTTTGTTTATGAACATGAGGGCATCGAGTGTCGTCGAAAAGTTAAGTGGCAAGTGTAAAGATAGGGGCTAAAGTCGAACACCATGAAGCGACAGTTTGAACTAAAATGTTGGTATATAAAATATGTTTGTGAAATTGATCACGACGTTGAGAATAACTACGGAATAAATCAAATAAAACCTTATGGCTTTTTATGAGTAGCTGAAGTTCAGTTCTGTGTAGATTATTCAAACTCATCTCCACAGTCGAATAAAATTGCTGCGTAAAAAATCTCTATAGCAATTACGAAGCCTGTACTAAAAATGTCCCTGAACAATAAAACTTTATTGAATCAAAATGAAATCAGCATATAAAAAGTCTCCACAGTTCAATGACCTTCCTTATCTCGGCCTCCCAACTCTTACATCAACAGTCCCCATCTTTGCGCCTTGGGATCTAATCGATCCTCTCATCATGAAAAATATCAACCTTATTAGCGTTAGAATAAAGCATATTCCTTTTCAAACGAACCTTTACCAGACTATCCAAGGGAATCTAGTTCTTTGTGATATAGAAACTAGGTTCAATTTTATCTGCGTTCAGTTTTATAAGGATGCGAATTTCCGATATGCCAATTCAACGGCGTTATTTGTCTAGATTAGATAAAAGATGTAGGGTCCGACGAAGCGATTTATGTCGGGATATCTTTGCGATGAGAACGGAAGTGGTTTCAATGTAATAATATGAGTAATGGTTATTTTAGATTGTAAATATTATTAGTAAAATCTGAGATTAGGTGGAATTAGCTGATAATCATGTACCTGTATTTATTTTGTTGCACAAGACTATCCTTTTCCAAAGTAATCCTTTTTGCCTAATGCATGCCGGCCATTGATTAATTTTAGATTTTACTAAAAAATATGAAGAGGTAAGGGAATTCGGGGTTGGTTGAAAGAAATGTTTTCTTTAACTTGTCTCTCGGTGAATATTATGAGATATTGTATAGGCAAATAAACATAAACATGCCAAGTTCTTATTATGTTTAATTTATATATTGACATACCATTTCCTGGATGCTCTTTAGATGCTGCAGTCTGCAGTGAAATATGATTATTCAGACTCGAACCAGTTTCATGCAACTTACTCGTGGAATTTAATGGTCTTAAATTAAATCGTACGACAAACACGTTTGGCAGACGTTTTGTGTTTTTGTATATTTATATTTATACTTTTAAATGGGGAGCAGAGATATGGTATAACTGTTATCCTTATCCTTACATAGTATAAAACAATAACGCTTTTTTATGTTTGTCCCTATTGATGCTTGAATCTTTAAAACTATGCAACGGATTTTGATGCGGTTTTTAATAGATAGAGTGATTCATAAGGAAGGTTTTCATGTATTATACATTCACGATATAGTAGAGTAACACTGATAATTTAGAGGTTTTAAATATGATGCCGTAAATTATCATATTTTTATCGCTTACATTGCAACCGCTGCAGTATTTAGTATCAGCATTATACCGATTTGCTCCCATGCGAAGCCGGGGCTGGTAGTTAGTAGTTAAATATGAAATTAAATATTTTTAATTTAACCTAATTACCTTTGCTATCTAAATAAAAATGTCATAACCTGCCCTTGTTCCCATGGAGTGTCTGCACAGTATGTACTACTCCTCCATACTTCTCTATCACCCGTCATACCTGAATTCACCCTTCTAAAGCATATCCTCATTCATGGATGGAAAGATTCCAAACTTTGATCTTCCTCTACCTTTGTATTCACATTCAATCTCAAAGGAATCTAGAAATGTATCTATTAATAATTTGTTTTCTTTGATTCAACTTATTTTAAAAGACGATACAGTGGAATATTAAAGAAGATTAACATTTTGTCGTCACAATGAAATACAAACACTTAGAAGTGCATTTCTAATATTGATTGGAGTCGGTTGAGTCATCAGACCTATTTCTAACTGCAGTATTCGACTTGCTTCCCGTTTTCATATAAACAAAGTACGTTCCGATAATTACGTTGTTTTTAAAAGGTAATCAAAGCAATTGAAAGGTTTACATTCCAAGGGATATTCAAAATAAACATACCTACATTTAACATCCAGAGTCGTTTGAAAGTAACTAAGGAATACCGTTAAAGTTTATTGAGTAATCAATACTATGTGATTGTTTAAGTAACCATTATCTTTTGAGTGTGTTTGAAACAAATGATGCCTTTGCCTTTTTCAGCGTAAAGCGGTACACGAGAACTAGAAGATGATTAATTATTCTTTAAGTTGTGACGAATGTTTGTCCGTCCTTTCAACGCCTCGCCAACGTTTCATTACCGCGAGCTACGGTGGAACGCTGAGGAAACATAATTCATTATGTATAAGAGGAACTGGACCGCTGCTGCGTTTTAATAATAAAAGAGGGCGCTAGGGTCGAGCTTTCATTTGCAAATTGGAGATCGTCGGCTTTGTCGCTCGCAGGCTCTCCCACTAAGAAATTTGATTTTTTCCTTTTTATCACTACCAAACTAGGGCCTTGGAATTTCAACTCTTTGAAGTTCTGAAAGATTTACTGTTGGTTTATTACTTTGTTTATGATGAAGCAAGTTTGGTTATGGTCTTGTGGGTTTCTGAATTATTTCTATGTGTGATGTAGAATTAAAAATACCACACAACATTAATTTAATGTTGCCACGTGTCAAGTGTGTCAGAATAGTAAAGCAGTACACGCGTCGAACAAAACCCCAGTCACCTATAAACTGACAATGCACAAAAAAACTACAACCACAAGCGAAACTGAGCTCTATTTACTTCATATAACAAATATAATGGCAAAAAAATGACAAACTGTAAAACAACCCTCGAATTTGAACTTTGACACGTCGTTTTTTCGGTCGCATTGAATGGAGTTGCACGGGATAGTCAACCTTAGTAGGTCTATATTAGGTTGCTTTTCATTTGTTACATATTCTTGGCAAAAATTCTAGCTGGTCGGTAAGCAAATGCGTCTTCGGCTGACGTGAGGTCCTTTCAAAGATCTTTTGTCGCGGAGTCGAGCGAGGGTTCCTTACGTCGAGTATTTGATGTAATGTTTTATATTGTATCTTTTGTATGCCTCATGTGAAGTGTATGCCACTGGAACCTTTGCTTATCCTCAACAAATTACTCGAGAAAGTTACTACTGTTTTGTTGATGACGAAAGGAAAGAAAGGTTTGGTACTCACAATGGTAGTATTCCAAACTACTTTGGAATGTTTTGTATTTTTTTACCTAACAGTAAAGCGTGTTTAGACTCACTAAATATAAACTAGTAGCCGGTCTTTGTTAATTATTTTAAAGAGAAGCCATTTAAAGCAAGTGCTATTAAGAAGTTTGAAACTGAGTCTATTTAAGCTCGGCTTATATTTGTCACGGTTACTATGCGTTACGGTACTACTACTGCTCACAAACACGAGCCCTTTGTTTATAATATAGAAGCTAAATCTGATTTAAGAGCTATTGTAGTTCAAGCGGACTGAATAGTTCAAAGATCTGTTTTTAAATGTGCACATATAGTCTGAGCTTAACTTGCATAAAATATGCAAAAAATTGATTCATCTGCAAAATTACAAAGCTTTTAATTTCAATTATTTTTACACTTTCATGTAATTTGTTACAAAAATATGAATATAACTTGTAGTAATTTTGTAAATTGTTATTGCAACAAATTGCTTTCTCGTTTGTAATAGGTTTGCTTGTAACGAGATTTGTGCGGTTTTGGTCTCATATCTAGTGGTTAGATGCGAGGTCTCTTGCGGTGGATAACGGGCTCGGGTTTTACTTGCCTTAAATATTCTATCCTACAGATAGATACGTAGTATATTTATAAAGATTTAATACTTAGGTGTACATTAATATTTTTCTTTAGAGTGTAATTGACTCCAGAGTCGATTAATTTCTTTAGCAGTACCCTAGCCCGGATTTTTCATACTAAATCTGGACTAAGAGACCACTTTCATTGCTGCAGTATAAAATTACTCATACTTATTGCTTTGTGCGGCTGCATTTCAATTAATTAAAGAGGCCGTTAGTGCCCTGGCCACTTATAACTGTTGATTAACTAACACGGATAACATCAAAGGTTCCGCTCGCTGACGACAATGTGCCCATTGTTAGCTTATTGCCAACCACATGGTGACATGTCCGCGCAGTTTCTGGAACGGAAATTATCAGGTGACATTTATCTATTGTTGGTTTTTTTACAATTAAAATATGTTACGAATTGCGGTCATGGAAAAAGTTATATCTCTTATGCCATAAGCGACGTTTTATAAAAAATGGCAGCTATCCTGCATCAAACAAAAGAAGAACCACGTAAATGGGATTAGAAATTGCAGAGTACCTAATCCTAGTACATACATAAAAAACCTATTGATTTGATAACCTGCTTCTTATGACCCTGCTCCTCTTTTAGTCGTATTCCTAACATCTGAAGTTCCTGACCACCTTCATCCATCTTATGATGGTTCGACATTCCATGTTAATCACGATTATAGTTATAAAATATACTAGCTTCATTTATATTTTTAATCCCTAAACTATTAACATGAAAGTAATGTTACATTTAACAATTAACCCTAACAGTGCCGCACGCACACAGGCGCAGAGTATCGATTGACAAAGGCTGGCCGTTCTCTCAGCTAGAACGAGGGAACGTAAAAAGCACATAACCTACTTTGATGAAAAGAAATTGTTTCTTTTATACGTGATTTCACGGCTATCACGACTTGCGTCGATGCGCCGAGTTTTGTATACAACTGAACACTTTAACACTCCGACGATAGCTTTAAAACTGTTTTTCAAAGCTTGGGAGTGTTACTGAGACGAGCAATTTAATTTGATAATAAATAGATAGTAACGGTTCGGGTGTTGTGTTATTTACATCCGGTTGTTGGACTGGATTAGAAATACTAAATCCGGATTAAAGGACGTAACATGATGAAGTTTTTGTGTCAAAAATTATAGTATGTATCACATGTTATCATTGCTTATTTGATAGTTGTTATTTGGTTTAAGAAGTAATCGGGAAATTGAAGCTGAGCTTATTAGTTTCTGATATGTCTCCCGCTGTTAAATGTTAAGTTGGAGCTTAGTTTTTAAAATAGTGTTCTTTGTTGCTTTTTCTAAAACTATAAATAATGACTACTATTATGCAAGGGTTAAACAAAGACAATTTTTTAGAGTGCATTACAGTGATGAAGGTTTTCGTGCTAAAAAGTGGGTTATCAAAATAACAACTTTATTAAATCACTTTAGTAAATAAATACGATTAAGATGTTCGAATGTGTTCATTATAAAACATAGCTATAGAGCTGATGACGTCATTCGGTCTCAAACGATTAGTAAACCGTTCTCATCGTATTTCGATCGTGTAAAAGATCAAAGCGTGTAACACTTGAAAGCTGCTATTCACGCGTCCGAATCACGCGCCATCTATCGTCGATCCCTTGTGCAACGACGTAGAAGATTTACGACTTCACAAGCGTTACACTAAATTGTTACAAAATGTAGAGGAATTTTACTTACTTAAAAAAGTAAGTGTGGGTTTCAAGTTTTTACTTTACTCCATTTTTATTTGCTTAAGCTTCACTTGATTATCCACGAGCTAGTAGAAAAAGGATCTGTGCTTTTTTTAACCGATTTTCAACAGAAGGAGGTTATCAAGTCATGGCATTATTATTCTTTCTGAATTAACGGAGTTAAAAGACATTGTGAGAACTTTCACAGTTTAATTTAGTAACTTGAAGCGTATTGCAGATTTTACTGCGTCAAAGTGGTATCGAAAAGAGATAAAATTTAACAGCTTCCAGCCATTATCTTTTTGAATTCATTTCATTTATGATACAAAGAATATGTTGAAATTATTTTGTACATTTACCGGTTTTCATTATCTTTGTAATGGCTTGCATGTGTTACATTTGTTGGATTTAAATTTTATAGATGGTACGGTTGTATGGTTTCTTAATTGCTATGTTTTTACACTTTTGGTAATTTTAGCCACTTAGCCAAAACATTTGCTGCGATATGTGTTATTAAAATTTGGGACGGTTGTTTTGCGTTTTGCCTTTTTTTTTAATAGGAGAAGGGGGCAAACGAGCAGCGGATCAACTACAATAAATTAATTGGTCCGACGCCCACGGACATCTACATGCCAGAGGAACCACAAATGTGTTGCCGGCCTTTGAGGGAGGAGTACGCTTTTTTCTTGAAGGCCCCTAAGTCGTAAACGTTTGGAAATACCGCTGAGGACAGAGTGTACCACAATGCGGCTGTGCGAGGTAAAAAATTGCGCGACTTGTGTAATATTTATTCTTTCCTGTTTCAGGGATATGTACAGTAGCTGTTTTATGGTAAGTGAATTGAATAATTACTTTTTAAGCGATACAATTATTTTATAGTTTACTTACCAAAGTTATTTACACAACTAGAAGCTCATATGCTTTCGATGTGTATATGGTGTACCTATGAACTTCTATCGGATTGTATTTCGTTAAATTCTTAAGTCTTCTTCTAGGATAGTATTCTTGTCCACTAGCAATTAATTTAGTAACTAAACGTGTTCTAACAACGAAATTTTAGTAGAGTAGATTAGGAAATCCTTTGTTCGGATACTAGGACAAAATTACAGTGTTATGTTCAATGAAAATCTTTTATATCATACCTTTACCACGTTCCGATCGTTGTAACTTATATCCGTTTGATTTGGCTCGAGCAAACAAGGAGTTCGGATATCCTGTCAAACATGTTATTGTCAACATATAAGTTGATATGATACACGGCAAAGCTCGTGGCGGATGTAATAATAAAGCTTGACATTTTTTTTTATTTGAAAGGATAATCGAACTTCAAGCGTTCGCTTTAGGTTCTCGGTTTGATTCCTGTTCCGATTTTTTTCCATGCATTTCTCTGTGTCACTAAATAGTGATAGTCACCAAATAGCAAATGCTAACAGTATGGATTTATGTCTGTTCCATTCACTCTACAAAAGGTCACCTATCAATTTTGAAGAGTGAGATGTCATTCGATCTTATCTTCCCCTGACTGATGGGACCGTTTTTACCCCTCCGATTGATTCCGATGTGCCATTTTTGTCCCGATGTTTGCGAATACAGTCCAAGGCCGCGCAGCAGCGGGCCGGTTGTTGACCGTCGCGGGGCAAGGCCGGCGAACGTTCACCCGCACCGGAAATAGACACAGCACACGTGCACAGCTGATGCGCCCTGATACATTAGGCCCAGTCTAGACTTCAATGCTCTAGGATTTTGTGCATATGAGCTGATGTGTGCGCCCTCGATACCTTATAAAAATTGTAATTAGTAATAGATTTCTCGAACAACTAAAGGAATGCCTTAGTTGCCACTTAAGCCTTGTTTGCACCGGGATAGTATTTTAGTCAAGTAGCAAGTAGCATTTACTACTGTTCGGACTCGTTTAAGCATAAACCTACGCCCTAGGGTAGTAGTTTAGTAACTAAGCGTACTGAACAGTAACATTTTAGTAGAATAGATTAGTAAATCCTTTGTTCGGATACTTGCTACTCGACTAAAATACTATCCTAGTGCGTACAAGGCTTTATCGACACTGAGTGAGATGGTAACCAGTGTAACTAAGCCAAGTGTAAGCTAATGCTTTGGTAAGGGAGCACTGTAACAGTTTTTAAACAGTGGTTGCTATAACATTTAAGTGTGACCAAGTTTTAAAATAGGAGACAATAACACAGTTTAAAGTCTTAAGTTGTCAACTATTGTGGACAAAGTTGGAGTAAGTCAATGAATTGTTTGTCCTGTTTACAGCTGTACAACTTGACATTAAGTACAACTTTACTGGTCTGGAATTGAAAGAAGAGAAACTTTGAAGCAGTAATTCTCAGTATTTAAATTGACTTCATATTAAGTTTAACGCTTAAAAATGTAGTTGTTTTGTAACAAACTTTGGTTGAACTATTATGATGAAATTCATGAATATTTACGTTGTGAACTATCTATTGTAGTTGTAGGAAGATAATTATCTTCTATGATACGAAAAAGGCGATACTAAGAGCCCTCATGATCGATGAGCATCTACGCATACGAACTTGTAGAGTGCTCTTGATAACCCTCCACTAAATTGATTATGTAAATAACAAAGATATATTATACTATAGATGGAACATTCGAAGCCTAAAAGTGAGGGATTTTCTCTGACCTACGGAGGTTTTTCCTAGTGTTGACCTTTACATTACATTTGCCGACATAAAAAGTCGACCGAATGTAACCTCTTTTCTCATATTAATTTTTAATTCATTGTATTTACTAAAGTTTAATATTATAATTAATCAAGACAATTTTAAACGCTAATTAAATTTATAACAACCATAAAACAAAAATAGTCTTTGTTAAAAATTGTTTAGATTTAAATTGTTTTGAACAGAATAATAATAATAAAAAATGATAATTAACATTTTAATGAATGTTTTAGTTTATTCTATTGTTTATTTTAAAAATAAAAATAACACCTTTTCTCAAACTTTTTTCATGATACTGGCAAGATTTATCTTTTTTAATAATTTCTGTCGCGACACGCATTTTAACGTCAAATTACTATGGAGCGCTCCCTCTATGTATAATATCTCTAACTTATCCTATCCTTACATCAAACCTAAAATAAATATCTAATAACTTAAAAGGTCATTTCCCAATACTTTATTGAACAATATTAACACGACCAACTAAGGGTATAGTTTGGTTGGTTTAAAGTTCATTATCGATCTATAGTTGCATTCGGTAGACTCTCACCGGGAATGCTGTACACATAAATACACGCCTACGTGCGCCCACGCTAACTTAGACGGTAACGGAGTCATGTGAAAATTAACGTTTATGTTTCATTTTACGGGGTACAAGACCATCTCTAACCATAAAGATCTTTAATAATCAGGCAGGTGCTGTTTAATAGACGAGGGTTTAGTTTGAAATAATTTGAATAATATTGAATATTGTTTGTCATACGAAGCTTCAAATGCTACGGAAAGCTACTTCAATCTCTGCTAACACATATCATATTGTATATGCATCGCATTTAACTTAAATATTTTTTTACAGTCTTCGTCTTCGTTTTTGATTTTTACAGTCTCATATGTGCATATATTTATTATAACCACACTTTTCAGTAAGTTCTGTTAAGTAAGAACCAAAATTAAGTTCACTGCTTTAGACCTTTAGAAATGTATATTTGCTGCAAACCCAAGCGCGATGACATTCGTACTTAACCTCCTTTTCGTGTAAAAAAAATCGCAGCCGACGAGGAGTGGGTTCCCGCCTTCGCCTTGTTTCACTAATGACGTCGCAAATGTCTTGACGTAAGAAGTGCCGTCATACAAAACTAACATCTTTAACTAAGCTGCTATAAATTAGGTGGTTTGTTTACTGGCAAAGGTAGCGGATCGATGGCTTGATTTCGGCAAAGGTAGCGGATCGATGGCTTGATTTCGGCATAGGTAGCGGATTGATGGCTTGATTTCGGCAAAGGTAGCGGTCTGATGGCTTGATTTCGGCATAGGTAACGGATTGATGGCTTGATTTCGGCATAGGTAACGGATTGATGGCTTGATTTCGGCAAAGGTACGGATTGTTGTCGCACAATTCCAGAATCTCTATACACTATTTATTAACTCAATTATTGTGTACGAGAGCTTACTAGTATCTCTATTTCGTTCTGTTGGTTTGATACCTGTATTGTGCAAGTATTTGTGTCAATCCAAGTGTTACGAGTCTGCGGTATTCTATACAATTTAATACGACACGTACGAGTGCATGTAGGTACTAATTCAGATTATCTATCCAATTATATTCTTTTGCCTTTTAAATCCCCAGATCGAGTTAAAATAAGGACATGTTTATAGACTGCGAGTGGACGGAATAATATCTAGGATAATATGCTTCTAAAAATTACTTCATTTAGGATAATATAAGATTTCTAGATTACCATACAGCTTAAGATAGAACGGAATATATTATTGTAATTAATTCAATATGAAAAGGTCAAGTTTCGTTAAGGTCGCAATAAAACCCTCGTTTATTGAATTAATCTAGAATTTAATGTTATATTAAAATGCGACCCCGTACCCTAAGTAGCCGTATTATAAAAGCACTTGCGACTAATTGAATTTTGTGTTCGAGGGTCTCTTGGTAACGTACATTTTAATTCTTTGAAAACTTTTACATGTGGCAAAGGCTTTCAATTTCGACATTATTGATGTTTGAATCATAGATGAATAAGACGCAGATCTGACATTATTAATAACATACTGACGGCGAGTGAGACACATTTTTACCAAAAATACGTAACGTGACAAAGACAGTGACATAGATCTTTGGTTTTTTTCTTCGTATGCGATTTTTTTTGTTTGGTCCAGAAATCGGACCCAAACAAATGTGACGCGAATTTTGGGTGAACCAAAAGAGACGATGTTATTGGTTTAAAGCCGTATATGTGTTGCACACACACACATAGCTAAGACGTATATATATAGCATTTTTTGTCTCTCTACCGTCTACGCTATGACCATTTCAATACGAAGGGTATTCCTCTACAATATTAGCTTATTAGACCAATAAATCTGTCAATTTGTAGCATTGTCAATCTTTACAGGACACCCACTAAAGATTGACAACACCATTTGTCACCTGTCACTGAGCGCCACGACCTGAGCTTACTCAAACACTTTAGCAACATGTGACGTACGTAGCTGTCAGGCGTGTCAATCAATAGTTAATCTGCGATAATTACAGCTAATGGCGTCGTCATTTGTCGTTTACTTAAGAAGATTATGATGAAATTGACATAATTGAGTTTAATAAGTAAATTACGGCAGCTGTTTTGCTTATTCAAGATTAGCTGTGGGCCGTGCCTAAAATTGCGCGGAACTAAAATAAAGAACAGTCTAAATTTTCTTCTCGATTATATTCTTTATCATGGAGATCCATTTAGCCATTCTGGATATACCTACTAACAAACTTCTGCCCATCTATACATTTATAATATTAGATTATTGTGAAAGTTGGAAACTTATTTTATATTTCAACTGCTGGTATGACACTACATTACAATATAACCAGATGAGAGAACTGCCATCTCTATATAGTCCAACTAAATAAAAGAAGACGTAAAATATACATATCTTATATCCGTATGTAAAATTGTCTTAACATTTACATTTTATAGTCACACTGTTACCCAATAAAAATCACATCACTGTTTTATAGTTTCAAATAAATTGCAATGAAATAAAATCCTACGTACAGAGAATTGTATATGTATGGATGGATTTAATGACCGCTTAGTGTGGTCTGTCTATATTGGATTGACCTGCATACTTAACGACCGGTGTATATGTGAGCAGGACACTTAATGTCGACTAAGTTAATTCTTAAATCACATTAGTTAATCTAACTAATATTGTAAACGCGAGAGTTCGGATGTATAAATAGATGTTTGTTTGAAGGAATCAATCAATTGTTTGAAGGAATTGGCTCCATGGATCTCGATGAAATATGTCAGATGTTGGACAAAGGCTGGAAGAGCACATAGGTTAATAATTTCTTTATAAATTCCGCTAGGACGGGTTCTTGTGCGACAGTTAGTAATTTCTTATTCTTCTTCTTTAATTTTAGGTTCTTGAACCTTGCCGATGGAGCTCTTTCCAACCTCTTTTATAAGAGAAGGGGCAAACGAGCGGCTGGATTACCGAGATTTTCGACGCCCATAGACATTTTCAACAGAACCTCTCTGTCCTGTGCCAAAATCAGGACCTCCTGATATACCTCATGATAGCCTTGTTTAAAATTAAATGTATCGCTTAATTGCACTCGTTTAAATAGCTGTATTTTTTAATGTTGAAAAATGTTTTTGTATTGAAATGTAAACAGTCGTATGTGTAATTTGCATCGTTTTGCGCTGCGCTACGCGGCGGGGAATTCGTTATCTCTAGTGGTTCGTTAGCGAGCTGCAAAACGCACCGGTAAGGAGGATGAGTTTTATACAAGTAAAGGTTCATTCACACTGCCAATTATAATGTTAAATACTTATTAGTAGAAGCATATAAATGTCAGTTTTATCCACAATATTTGGTAGATGTCAAAAGTGCGATTGATTGTATCCACAACACGATAGTTCGATTCAGCACGCATCGACAGGCTTTGCCTCGCCCCTTGATAGAACCCGACGTGCTTTCTTAAAGTGGTTATAGTCTTGCTCATAGGTTTATTGCTAAATTATATATTAAAATACCCTTGTTCTTCTTTTTATCAAAGGAATGTATAACGGTAAGGTGTAGATGAAAATATTTGGCGATACGGGCGGCAGATAACCCAGTTTACGTTATTTAGAGTTTGTTTAATGTGATAATAACACTTCAGCTATATCAACGTTCATGAATACGGAACTAAATTTATAGACTATATTTTTAATTACCGTGCAGTCGAAGTCCCAGGACAGCCAGTGACTGAGAGAAGAGAGAAAAGAGAGAGAAAGATAGCCAATATCAATTAATTAAATCAACATAAATACAGTTACTTTCACTTTATAATCACTTGGAAAGATTGCTATAATTTCCGTAATTTAAGTTTTACGAGCTTTTTTAAATGCCACAACGTTCCCTCGACTGAATCGATGAGTCACCCCGTACATTGCGTTCATAAGTCGACGGACGTTAATTTTATTGCGTTATGCAGTCCACAGATAAAAATCGACATTTATAATTTTAAATGTCACCGCTGAGTTGGGAACAAGTAAAAAATATATAAATAGTTGTTATGATGTAAATATAAGGCAATGATATTTGTTTGTTTTGATGCGAATAAACGCTTAAAGAGAACAAAAAAAATTTTTCTACAAATTACATTCTCATTTATTATCTAATAAACTGATACTGTGATTATCTTTTTGGTTTTGGACGTGAAGAAACAACGAGCAGTAACCTACTTAAAAGATTTCTTTCCTTATAATAAATTCTACAGGCTGTTCTAAAAAAATAAGGTTGAACAGCACTAGTGCTTAAAAGCAGTGCAACTGGCAAGCTAACAATGATTGTATATTGAGGTCGGCCGGTCCACGTTGACTATACACATTTAATTACTCTACTCGTTTCTACAGGCTGTTGCAAAATTATGAGTTTCGGGATATTGTACTTTATATAGTTGAGTTCTCCTGCAGCGTTTAATTTTAATCTTTTATTTTTATATAACAGTATTTTTAGTCTATAGCACTTGGTTGAATATAAAGGTCTTTTCATATTTGTATTAAATATATTGTGTTGTGTTTAGTGTTGGCGATGGTCGTAACCGTTGATAATTACTAATAATCTAACTAGTGTGTAGTCCCCTTAATATTATTATCTGAATTTGAACAGATGCATTTTACGTTACGGTCGATTATCGTGGACTCGAACCTCTTTGGTTAGAATCAAATACTTTGTTGTTATTATACTGTACTTTTATTTTAACTTAGCTCCAAGACCCTACAGCACAATGTTCAATTTTATTCTTAATTTATTTTTTTTCTGGCTGTTTAACGCTGTCACTATAATTGTTTTTCTTTTGTTTTATTTGGATTATTTCTTGACGATTTTAATTGTGTTAAAAAAACATAGACGAATTGAAAACTTCCACCTTTTGGAAGTTCGTTATTGTGATTAAAACCACGTCTTGTATATAGTAATTGTAACTGTGGCTTTCTTTTGCACAACATGAAAATACATTATAGTCGCTCATTCTCTCCAAATACAGAGATAACAATACATTTTCGTATAAATGTTTCGGTACTGAAAACTGACAGCAACTACTTCTAACATAGCAGTAGTACTAATTAGAATTTCATTTGAAAGCATTCTCTGTGTTAAAGTTAATTCGTACAAGCAGTTACTTTAGGAAGCCGTGCGTTACCTAAATGAAGTTTTAACTTCCCAACAACGTGCTCTGTTTCCAACTTCCAGTAACTATATGGCAACATTAATTGATAAACTTTTGTATAAGGAAAGAAACCGACAAATGTTCTGTTAACAATCTATTAATATTAAACGATTTCATGTTTCTAATCTATACCCTAGTACTGATAACATAAAATTAGGGTGTTTAGGGATTGTAGAGTTTAAATCTTTGTATAATCTGCATCAATTATTATTAAAATTAAATAAATTATCGTCACATTTGAAAAAGGACCATGGCATAAAATTGTAATGTTCCGTTTCGCACGGAATTTGAATGCTGTGTGATTAATTATATTTTAATCCGTCGCTGGCAGAACACCAGCTTGTTTTGTCACGCGCCAGCTGTGCTTGATAAAATAATTATCTATATACATTTATAATAAGATATAAATAAACTTTTATAGAACGTAACATCAGAGTAGGTATATTCTTTATAGCAGTTCTCTGATTGTGGTCACATAAAACAATTAGAATGGAATAATAAATGCTAAAGAGTTATTAATTGGGCAATGTCAATTAAAATAGAGCGGACGTGGACATTACGATCAATTGATTAAATTCAATTTCCGTAATGAAAGTTCCAACACAGCAAACAACTATTCTTCGGTCGCACACGAATTGAAGTCTAGAATATTCTTTGCAGTGTTTGAATCGGCTGAAGAACATAAACTTTGCAAATTTACGATCGGCTTGTAAGACGTTGACAGGGGTTCTTTGTTGGTACCTCACGTGATGCTTTTTAATGCTATTGACTTTTTTATCTTCTTGATTTGTGAACACGCTGTATATTATAAGTAATGTGTATATTTTATTCAGGGTCAGAGTGATAAGTCTGCATCTTAGGAGCAAGATCCGATTTATGTAAACTTGGTTGCAATAAATAAACAACTTTATCTGTATATTTGGTTTTTAATACATTGATATAAGTACAAAGCTTTTTATGGTTTCATTTTATCGTTCATGTTTATACTATTTATTATTGTGATTACAAAATTGTATTTTCAATTTAATATATTTAAAGAAAAAGTTTTATTAAACTTGTTCAGTTTAAAAGTTTAATTTTTATAAGCCTTAGGCAGAAATTTATAGAGAGTAAAAAGTTGTCTTGAAATATTTAACTTCAGAATTAAGTTTATCAAAAGAAACTTTAACAAGAAAGCTCGATAAAATTAAGCAATTTATAATTTGATAAAGCTCAGTTAGAGTCGAAATAATTTAATCGGTCTACATCCGATACTAATTTATTCACGGGCCAACCGATCGAGAGTTGTTACGAAATATTCATCTCATCGTGGTTGTCGACCAGTTTACGTTGAGCTACAGGTTCTGATATCCGTCTATATCGTTGTTCGTGCGAGATGTTGGTTGGGGAGGTCTTGGTGT
>QDHC01001605.1:1365945-1495381 GCA_013186455.1 Papilio dardanus tibullus | reverse complement strand
TAAGACTAAATGTAATCGAAAATATGGGACGTTTACACTAGTTTGAATGGATTTTATTGATCTTGTTTTTTTTTTATTTTTTTAAGCTTCTTTATTTATCCATTTTTATATTTTCTTTCAGTTGAATACTGATTTATTATCGTGTAAGTTATGACGTTGAGATCAAAGGATCGTGGTTCAGAGATAAAATTATCTTCCAACCTTTCATTTCCTTGATTGGTGTGCCGATAAATTACAGTGGATTCGTGAGATGACAAGAATTATGTGATTTCGTTTGTTCACTTGTTAGCTCAGTATGAAAGAAAAAGTATATTCGCAAATTTATGTCATTTCTATGTTATGATTATCATAGATTTGATTGAATAAGGACGGGGAACAACAAAGAAGTGAAATACAAGCTTATAAAGCACACACATAAACTTAGATGTTTGTGTAAAATCAATGTTACATTCCAAAAATATTGTTTGATGCCATTCGAAGAGTCTTACTTTTTTTCTTTAATTTATTTATCACAATAAAAGGGTACAATACTTAATATCTATATCTTAAACGCTAATGAAACCTTGATTTTACCTAGCGCCATAAGGAGTCCTTTTAATGTCATTTGTTCCACAAAAAAATCCTACAGCAAAAACATAAGATTTTTATAACCGTATATAAAAAGTTTAAGAACACGTGTTCTTCATTATATTTCTTTATGTCCCCTTTATGGTTATAGTTCCAGTAAATGGACGTGGAATCCAACAAGTCGCTATACAACGGCTCGCTCTAGTATTGTCTGCTTTATGTCATCATGATTTGTCACTTTGTTGATGAGAAACACACCTGTATAATTGCGATTACACATGTAAATACAACTTTAACAATAGTGGAAAATCCTGAATAGACGTAATAATGGGTTTTATAAAGAAAACGTGATCCCCGTTAGTTGGTACTTCGACCCTTCGTGGGCTCCATTTTCCGCAACTCCAGCGCGTATTTTAAGTGACTACACAGTTACTATACCTATATATTTATTTTTTAGCAAAAACAGGTCTAATTTGACGATCCTACGAACTATTGTAGAAAGAAACTGTTGCTTCTATACAGTACAGTACTTCATACTACGACCATCGTATTCATGTCGTATTTAAAAACTTTAAACCAGAAAAATACATCAATTTGTTTCATAATCTAATACGTGTTATTTGAAACATAAACCTAATAATATTTGTATAGAATTACGTAAGTTACAATCAAACGTATCCTATTCCAAACAAAAGAATAAAGAGACTGATAAACAAAACGGACGTCATGTAAAACGTCGCACGTGTTCAATTTCCAAAGCATGTAATCCATATTCTCATGCTGCGAGCACAGTTTGATCCTAAATTATCATTAAGCCGGGTCATAGGACCGTCCCGAATAAACATTTGTTTATCGCCATTAAAATCAATGTATTCCGGCTTTAGGCGATCTGTTTAAATAAACATATCTATTGCTTTTCGATAAAACAAAACACGCACGTTTTATTTGCCACACAAAGAAACATGCAGATCAAAAACACATTTATCTAATGGATTTACCAAGATTTACAGGCACAATGGTTACGTTAGGTAATTATGAACAAAATTCGGTACAGATTGTTTTTTTTTTTCTATAAAATCTAGAAACTTTTGTTTTTCAGTATTCCATGAACTACATCTGTCTGAACGTTTATTACGTTATTTAGCTGGATCTGACAGATGCGAATAACGGAGTACAAAATGACCGACTTACTAAAGAATGTCGACTGACTGTAAACCACATTTTTACCACTGAGTAAAAACGTAAGAAGTCTTTATTTCGAAGTCTGCTTACTTAATGCGAGTTGCTTAAATAAACGTGTTAATGTAAACGGAAGGACTAGAACGTTAAAGGAATTTTAAGACAAGACAGCCGTAAAAGAGATTCGACATGAATGAAAAACACGACCTAGTTTCATTGATATTGCTATTCTTGTGATCTTCGATGATTGTGATGTTCTTTATTGATTTGTGAACAAAGATAAATGGCTTTTAATGTACACAACGTTTTCGATTTTTGTCTGCATTTCAATTTGAAATATTTCTTTGAATTTCGAAAACAGATCGTTGTTCCTTCAGACTAGTTGTCTCGGGATGCTCCTGCAAACTTGTTTTGTTATCCTATAATGCCAAGGATTTATATAAATAAGTTATTACCTACAATTAGAATTTAATTAGAAAAAATCTAAAGAAATTGACATTAGATATTCAAATCTCAAATAGCATTACGAAATAGTAATCGATTAAACGCTTTGTTCTTGATTATAAATGAAAAATAAAATCGATCTACTAGAGACGAGGCGTACCTATAAGCGAATCGTTTAAATCAACAATGATTCGATATAACATCGTTATTTATGCAATTGCGCTTTACCGTTTATTCAGCTCACACTTGACCCGGTTTCATGTCGAACCACATTAACCACCGCAGGCAATGTTTCTATGCAAATGCTTTAAAACGTTTGTTTTGCAATTGCAACATTTAATACGTGAACGCCTTGTTGCATTTGGCAACATCTAGACAAGTAAACTAGTTATTACTAATGTCTATGACTCATACTAACAGTTTACAATTCTCTTGATTCCCACATACTCCTTTTACATGTCATCTCCCATCTCATTAAAGTTTAAACTCAACAAGAAGTAAGGGAAGATCAATAAAATCACAAACACTTACACCAAAAGCCATCCATGGATTCCAGTATGTTTTACGGGGGACTCTACAAAAAGAGGATTAGTAGAGACCCCGCAAAACATACTGGAATCTTTAGAAAATAAGTAGGATAGATAGGTGACTATTTATATTTCACAAATCTTAACAAAATATCTGAGGATTGAATAATAACATTTTGCAACAAACGACAAAACAGGTTGTTAGAGGCATGCATTTCATATGCAACAACGGTCGAATTGATTTGCTCCGTGTGAAACAATTCGACTCGGGCGTAGATAGGAGTCGAAACTACGCATCGGATATCAGAGTAGCGCTTGATTAAATATGGTATCACAATTAACAATTGTTGTTGTGCAATTCAAACACAACAATTATTTAAATGAGTTGTTTGTTGTGCGCGCCGCGTAGGGGCGTTACGTGCGTCGCGTGCTTGATGCGTAAGATCACAACACAAACAAATTGTATAGACATGGATAGGGTAGCTATACTGAGAGACCACAGGAAAATACAGTCAGTGTTCTGTTCTTTCTTTGGATTTATTATTTCTACTTGAAATTAAGTCCTTTTATTAAACCATTCAGCTAAAAATGCGCACTTTACTTAGCTCGAGTTATGTTAAAATATATTATAAAATTAAAAACTATAAATAAAGTATCCGATAAGGTTATTATGAATACAGACGTTAAAAATTATGAAATGTACAAATAAAATTTATTTTAATTAACATTTTAAATTTAAAACATTAATTTGAAAGTACTTGAATGAATCTTGTCGTTACACAATTGGGTGGATTTTTGTTCGAGTCTGAAAGAATTAGTGCCATAAATTTCACTTGCAAGTACCTCGAGCGACTTGAGACTTTTAAGAAACACGACTTTACTGTTAATTACTTTGTATCCGTTTAACGAAGTGGTACTAATCTGAACTTTGTTCAGTTAACTGTACGAAATTAGTTACTAATTACTATTTGAATTTTGAAAACAAACGAGCATCGCTTTTGTTCAACGCATTTGAAATCATGAAGCAAATTATGCTCTACCACTTTCAAAAGTTTTCTAACTCAAACGTTTCTGTAAAGAATAGGTAATACACACGTCAAAAACTGGCTAAAGACGTTCAGTTTTAACTGTACAGTTTGACTGCGCAGATAAAACTGACGTGTGTGGGCAAAACAGAACTGTTCAGTTCGACTATGCAGTTCAAATTGACGTGTCTACGTCAGTTTTAACTGTGCACTTAAAACTGTACAGTTAAAAAACTGAACGTCTGTAGACTGCTTGATGCTAATACGCCAAGCACGGACAAGGGCGAGTCTTTGACACTGAAAGTATTAACAAGTTATATAATAATAATAAAATGTTCTTAACTGAATTGATACACTATTAATTTATGGACCAATGTAATAATTCCAATTCATCCTAAACAAACTTGTCTTAGACAATTATGTAAATTCCGTTTATAATATTTGAAGCAATCTAATGTCTCGATTGTTATAAATCATTTTGATTGAATTATTAAATCTACTGTGAACATGAACAATGGACGTCATTTGAATGGGCCATTTCGCTTATCATTCCGCGGCAGATATAAACGGTTTGCTAAACGGGCAATGAAGTGTGCTACTGATAGGGATGTTAAAGCAGACAGATCTATCGTAACAGACAATACAATTACCAAGAATTGTTGTTGTCGTTTTAGGTTCGAACGAAACCCAAATTGTTTAACAAAATAAGTAGTTGTTTTCATAAGAATTTCATTTAACGCCTTTAGACCAAAACACTTCCTTTTATATTATAGTTGAAAAAATAATGATGCAATGTATAGAAAAGTTACTATTTAGTTATCAATACCTAAATGTTTTCTTACTTAATGTTGACATTTACTTAATGAAAGACTTGGAGTTAGTTGCTTCAGAAGTCATTGAGGTTAGTTACTACTACTAAGAAACTTTACTGGTCTGTAATACGGTTTAAAGTAATTACTTAAAATGTATTACAAGATATAGGTGAGACTAACATTTAAAACTTGTATTGAATTAACGGTAAAAAGTATAAATTGTAACAATAATAAATGTAAAATTATCAACACAACAGAAAAACATAAAGTCGTCTTTGAGTTTAATTACTTTACACCTTACACATTTAATTAAACTCAAAGGCGACTTTACGTTTTTCTGTTAATGTGTACTTAACTTTAACTTAGCATTTGGTAGTAACTTTAATAACAGACTCAGCATTTTTCCTGTTAATATTTTACAAAACATAAATATATAAAGAAACGCTTTAAATAATAATCGCTTAGACTCAATCAAGTAAACTGTCAATCAAGCAACAAAAGCCTAAAAATAACTTTTCGAACTGCTATTTACAGGCGAATGAATAACATTGTTTCACTCACAGATAAAAAAAAAACTAAATGGTACATTCGCTCGGAACAGACTAAAAAAAGGATGCTTGATTAAAATGTGTGCGTACAATTGTAAAAAGCGTCGGCGCTCTCGTGGGGTTAGATTAGTTTCGGGCGCTCTTTATTTTTCCACTTTATATTCGTTCACTAATCGAGTCCGACGTCATACAGTTTTTTGGCGGCGCTGCGTCGCCTCTATCGTGGTTTTTTATTTGAATTATGTAACTTTGACGGTACAAAGTAAGAGTAAAAAATACAAAAAATAAATGAATATCGATTAATAACTGTTGCAACATAGTACCTATTATGTTTATCCAATAAATGGTAGGGTACAATGGAAATGATTTTGTTAAAGTTACTAAAGAGTTTAGGAATCATTGTAACATTTGATATTGTAGTTTGTGTTTTTTTAATTAATTTTAATTTTTAAATAATTAATAATTAATAAATAAATTTTAATAATTAACTTTAATTTAATTAGCAATTTTTCCGAGTAACAAAACCGCATCACCTACGAGCTAATAAAGTATCTAAAATTTCCAAGCCGTTGATTATCAGGAGCAATGTATTATGGCAAGCCATCCCACTCGCGAAGTACTTAGTCAAATGACGTCATAGAAGACGCACGACTGCAGAGTGCAACCCATTAAAACCACATGTGGAAGACATCGTTTTATTACGTCCTCGCTTCCCAAAACTTTTACCTTATTTCAAAGCTTTCAACTATTTTATTTGATACTCCTTTGATATTGGCATTTTATGATTTTCACACCGAAAATCAAAAAGAATTTCTTACGAAATATCAAGACTTTGATCATAAAACTTAATAGCTAATAATGTTAAGTAACATGACTGTCATAAAAAGTTATATCTATTTTATTTCTAAATTAATTAATTTGCAGTCTGTAGAACACCGACTGGAAAATCTTAAATAAAAACAAAACATTTTACATAAATTGTTTTGTTTTTTGATGATTGAGATTATTTTTGTACTTTATTTTTTGAAGAGGTAAAATATTTTTAAAGGAATAAATACTCTATAGCTGTTTATACTCTGCTTGACATAAAATAATTTTATTTGGAACATAACTTAAACCATCCCATCAATAATACCCACGGCCCACGGCAGAATAAAATATAACGTGAAAAATGTCGGGGATATGTATTCTCGTTATGATTTAGAATATTGGGTAAAAAAGCTTCTTTAATTAAAGCTTGGACGTTTCACGACGTTCATAAATATTGCTTCCGACCCAATTATGTCACGAAATGAAACATTATTTTTTTTTGCTAAATAAAATAGGAGATTTACTCTAATAAAGTGTCCCCGGCGCTGTAAGTGGAGAAAGTTAACTTTAATCATATTAATGGATGTTATTTATTTAGATCTGCATATTTTTAAACTTTTTTTTGATGGTAATAAATTGGTTTCGTTACGAATGGAACTTTATCCTTTAACTGCGGCGTTTTAATTTTCAACTTTCTTTTAATAGATAATAGTTAATTCTAGTGCTTTGTTGATACTATATTTTAAGCTATTGTATACAACTTTTTCAGGTTATAGTTGAATAACAAAGCACATTTTAGGTAGAGACTTATAATTCTGGGTAAACATAACATTCAGTGTAAAAGGAATTCAGCGTACTTGATGTTACATTTTTCCAAAAAAACAATCTGGTAAAGGCAAGAAAAACTGATAGTTACCTCGGAGTATGTACAAAATTAGTATGCCAACAAGGTTCCTTCAACTCTCGAGGACTAATTTCAATAATTTCAGAGCAAATGTTTTAGTGTAAACAGCGATTAGAAGTTTGAGAAGCGCTGTCTGGTATAATTTGTTTGCGCCCGCGGTACCACACTAATATTTATACATTATGGCTTCTCGTCCTGATTTATGTTTGTTTCGACTGCTTTAGTTATTACGAAATTTGTAAACTAAACCAACGTCGGTTCGCAACCCCTGCCTAACTATTACTCTTGGTGTCATATTTTTCAGAACCGTTTGAATTTATATCATTTCAAAACGCCATGTTTTGCTTTTTATCCTTTTAGGTGTTTTGCTCTTTGAAAATATTAGCAAGAATTCTACACGGGAAATAATTAAGAAAAGGTTTTTCTCTGTAGGAAAAAGGAACATAAAATAGGCGTCTTAGACAATAAAGCGAAGAGGAAATGTGTTTGCACTCACAGAAAGAACCTCTCAAGCCTTTCAAATACAATTCTTATAAATTTCATTTACTTTCTTTGAGCTTAGGTGGCGGAGTGTTACGGTAAACTCTGGGCTTCTAGAAAACTTGAATTAGACCCGTAATCATTTGTTTTTACTAAGTAAATCAACGTAAATTGTGTTGGATGGCATTTAAATTGGTATTCTTTTATGTAAATACTTTATCCTATTGATTATAAAAACTTGCAAAATTATGTCTATTTTCGAAATGTTTTCGTTTTTAATAACAAAGGTAACAAAATGTCAGTATGATAAATAAAACCACGATGAGCTACATGATACAACGGTATTTTCTCTTCTAATTAAAGGCCGCGTAAAATATAAATATTTATTTCCTTAATTAAAAAGACTGTATTTGGACAGCGAACATGTATTCTCAGTAGTGGCATGGGACATCAAAGGAACAAATTATTATTTAGTTGTTTGAACTGTCACTAGAGAGCGCCACATCTGCGCCTCATAAACTACACGGCTTAAAATATCATTATTGGTCATCATATATCTTTTTTATGGCGTCGCTTGACAAAAATAACTAAATTGGAATAATTAAATGTCACTAATAACCTTTTGACGAGTTCAGGTAAGCTTTTATTGGATTATTGGAAGAACTCTGCATAATCTAAAAGTAGATTTCAGACAAAATCAGTTCCGACAATTTGTAAAAGAATATTACAATATAGTATGTACAATTTATTAATTAGAAATTAACCAGTAGGTAAAACTCATTAATTAGGAAGCATTTGTATTTGTAAAAAAATCTGTTATTCCATGAATGTATATCAAACCGAAAATCATAATGAGTAGTTACGAAGACAAGTTAGTAAGTATAATTATTTCTAGTTGAAAATACAAAGGAAAATATTATTACTTGACCAAATAATAACATTTAAGACAAAAATATTACGTAGATATGCGACCGTTAGAAAACTGAAAAAACTTAGTAAAAATGTATTTAATAAAAATTCAAAACATAGTAAATTACATTACTTAGCGTGGTTTGTAATTTAAGTATGAATGTAAGTTCACACGGCACATTAGTTCCACACAGTCATAGAAGACGTGAGCGCAGAGCGGAAGATAAATTCTTCAGTATCTCGTCTCGGTGAAAATTTAACGAGCCACCCGAGTCTTCCTGTGCTAACTGACGATAACGCTTTAAGGTAAAGGTAAAGATATTGGTAACAAAATGAACTTTGGCAGAGTAACTTTGTTTATTTATTCATAACTGTATTTATATAAAAATATTGTAACAATGAAAAAAAAGTAGATTTCTGACAAGAAAGCTACATTAACTGTTTGACATTACAGCAATGGAACAAGATTCTGTCAAAAAATTAGTTTATGAGCTTATTGACAAAAAAAAACAGTTTAATTGTTTAAAATTTCGTGAGACATTATTATACTTTATTTAAAACGGCTAAAAACTCAAACTAGTCGGTACCATTAACCGAAAATTACACGTGAGTGTTTAGTCGTTTTAAACAAATAAAGTAAGAAAAAACAGTGTTGTTTCTTAAACAATTTAGTTATTGTTTTCCTTGAAAACTCTATCAAGTAAACGCGAAGAAAAAAGGAAATAATTCGTAAATTATTGAAATAAAATAAATTAAAATGGCGTCCCTGCATAAAACTAAATCTCTAATTGAATATTTTCTCCGTGTAAATAAAATATAGGCTGTAAACGAAACATGTAAATAAGTCTCCTAGCCCGAGCCTATTGGGAATCGCATCAGATTTTTCTCTCAGATAAACTCCCATTTTCCCTTAAAAGTTTTCCCCTATTGTGACTTCAAATAGTTTCCAAGCGAAGAAAGTAAAACGTATTGTAAGTTAGAAAATACAAGTTAGAAATCATTTATGTCGTTATTCGAGAATATTACGTTGTCCCGATCAGGGAGAAGTTAAAGTGCATAGTTTTACAACTGTTTGGAAGGTTCGTGACATTTCAGGGAAATAACTTTGTTTCGACGTTACAAAGAAAGAACTAATAGAATTGTTTAAGTGTAAGACACTAAAAAGTCCCTGCTTTCGTATTAGTTTTAGTCTGGATTTCGTCGCAATATGGAAGTACTTAATAATTAATTTCTAATTTTAAGGTATACCGTGAAACAATTTCTCGTTAAATATAACAGCAATAAAAGTTTAATTAAAAGAGAAAAACTATGACATTTTCAATCGACAATTTATTGAAAGCTAGCTATTGCTCGCGACTTCTTCTGCGCGGAATTAAAACAATATATGTTATTTGGGATAATGCGGCTTTCTAACGGCGAAAGAATTTTTGAAATCGGCCTAGTAGTTTTTGTTTTATTTCAATACATACAAAAATACAAAGTTTCTCTCTTTATAATATTAGTATAGATGAATTCATGTTTTAAATTAACATACAAGCAATCTACAAACTGCATAAAATAATAAAATAAAAATTTAACAAGAATGAATAACGCAATAGCCATAAAGTTCACCTAAAATCCAAACGACGTTGCTAAAACCGTTTACTTACCGGATAGACTTACCTTTCACTTCGCAATATCGCATGGGGAGTTATAGTCGGTCAGCTCTATACAATATACCAAATATTTGTCCGATATAAAGAAGTTTTAAGAAAACGACTATGTAGAATTAATTGGAATTTTTCACTCACAAGTCTTGCTATTCGAGCAAAGCATTTAATAATTATACGGCTTAAGTGAGAATTGGGGTGCAGAAAATACAATTTAATCCTCTGTCGGGAAAAAACGAAATGACTTTCCGAACAACCCAATACATAACCGTATCAATAAAACTAAGTAATATTTTCAACTTCTAGTTTCCTTTTTAACCGACTTAAAAAAAGGAGAAGGTTCTCAATTAGTCTGTCTTTTTTCCGTTCTAAATTTATAAAAACCAACTAGAAAACGATTTCTTTTGTTTAGTAACCTCAAGTTATAGAATTCCTGGATTTGATCTGGAAAAGCCTGACGTTAAAATTGAACTTCTAAAGCATGTCATTCAATATGGGCCACTGCGTATATATCACGTTTACATAGCAGAAAACATTGTTTCAAACTCTATTTTATGCTTTTGAATGTTAACTTTTACAACTTCCATAATCCATAGATACTTAAAATGGTTAATGTTAACATTAAAGGTAACGGTAAGCAAGGATTATCAAATACCTATAGAACATTTGTTCCTATAGGATTCTAATAAATAAAATCATAGTCGTTCAAACAATTTTTCAAATCAAAGCAATATTTTATGATAGCAATAAAGCGAGCGTATCGCGTAAACAATCATGGGTACGCGGTATAAAAATGGTTCTTTATTTACAATACAAAAATAATGTAAGGCTTAGATTTCAATCAGTGTTGAGCGGTAATTTGATGCAGCTAACAATGAAGGCCGGTTCGTATGTTTGAACAGCTGCGTTGCGTTTTGAAATCCTGTATCCGTGTTTAATATCGTATGAATCTTTGGAACAATGTGAAAAGCTTTTGTTTGATTTAACGTCGAACGCACACGACTCGCACGCGTAAACAAATGTTTTGTGAACGTTTCAGCGCAAAGAATGTTATCGTATTCACGCATAGTATGATAAGATTAAACGCGATTGTTTTAAAATATGTATGTTCTTAGAAAGCTATTATCTCAGAATATTATTATGCCATTTACCATGTAACCATTTAATTATATTTTTTAATGTACAAAAACTAGGTTTAGTACTTCAATAAACAGAATAAAAAACAGAGCGTAATAATAATGTTATTCGCGTCAACACTTTTAGGATTTCAATAGAAGTCAATATAGACAGACTTGTGTGTACGTATGATTTATATAATATATGAACAAAATATAGCCTTTGAGAGTATAATACGTATGTTAGTCGACGAGGGAAATTGAATCCCAAGGGATTTACCTCACCGCCTCGCGACGCGAGCTCAGCCTACGTCGTTTACGAGGACGCGTGAAATATTCAACGTCCCCGTCGACTTCGTGTCGAACGTCTAAGAAATAGTTGCGTTATAAAAATATTTGTCGTTTCCTATATTTATCTTGGATTGGGTGTCAAAGAGAACGGTTCGTTTTACGTGTAAAAGAACGTTAAAAGAATTCATTAAATTAGTTTGTTATAATAACATTTTGACAACGTAACTGGAAAATGTTTTTAATAGAATTTATGACTATTTTCCGTTTAGTTTATGTGTACTTAAAATATGTGTATTCTATTTTTAACACATAAATATGGGTTTATATTTCTATCTGTCAGATTCGTTAATTGGTCACTAAGCGTCTTCGCTACATCTATACTATAACATGAAAAAACTGCACCAAATGACTCCCTTTCTGTCCACTACTTGACTGAGCTGTATACGAGTAGTTATACGTTGTTATTAAAGTGCGTTATGAAAAGTAGCGGTTGTATCATGGGAAAATTAGCGACTAGGAAGTTTAGCTTAAGCTTGTTTATAATTAGTTTCCGAGTACCGTTCGTGACACGATTGTTACAACCCTGGGAATAACTGGACGTATCAACATAGTAAATAGGGTTGTCGCAATTATCGCAAATTAGTGCGAGCAACGCGAAACATAATTACTTTTGTATCAAAACGTTAATGGAAATAATTATCGTCTTGTTTACAGTTCCATTTACAGGATAATAATTAAGTTAAAAATGGAAACAACGCGATCATTCGCTCTGCCTTTTGATAATCGTATTAATAAATGAAATTACTTCTGTAATGTTTTTTGTTTGTTAATTAAGATGGATAATTTTTGCATTGCAAATACGTATTTAAAATCAAAATAAAAGTATAATTCAATTATCTTTATTAATTATAAATTTTTCAGATACGTAATCTTCTTTCTAATCTTGTAATAATTTCAACCGATGGTTTTGAAATATTCTTAACACAACAAGCATGGCCTAATATTTTACTTGTATACAAAATAAATATTAGTTTTAAACACAACTAAAAAAAAAACTTTTACAAGAGACTGAATTACTCGTACGTTATAGTTAAGCAATTTCTATAACATGAAATCCTCCGAGACACTTGCAAATAGATCAATAAGATATCGGATTACCGAAGGCATCGATTTGGCTCTCAAAGTGGCTCAGGTAGTCAGTAATTGAGGACGGTGGCCCGCGGGCACGCATATCGAATCCCTAATGCTCACTTCTAATGACGTACATGTGAGATCTTTTTTGTCCCATTTCCAATACAAATATAATAAAGAAATAAAATTATTTACTTTTATAATGCAGGCATCTAAACTCTTTATTTTAAAGTAGAAAAACATTACCTAAATATCGTTAAGTTAACCGACTAATCTATTATAGTAGATGTTGCTCGCAACGAATTCGCGGGAAGTAGTTTTGGCAGCTTAATGGAAGTCGAAGCGTAGCTGACCGTGCCGTATATAAACATTTTCCGAACAATTGACTTGAACGTTAAGTTATGGAGCGGAAGAAAGTTTTTTTTCCAATCCATGCGATAAATAACCTTAGAATTCTTTTAAGACTAAAAATAGTTTTACAGATAGAGACATATCGACATAATATCGATGTCTATGGGCAGCAGGCGCTTCGCTATTTCAGCGAATTCAGGTGGCCGCTTGTTCGTTTGCCACTTTATAATATAAAAAAATTATAATTAAATAATAGACCTAACTAAACTAGTCTATAGCCAACATGTTATGAATTCTAAGTAGGTACTAGGACTAAAGAACCTTATCAGCAGGAAGCGGAAGGGCGGGGGAGGTGTGTTGTGAAATTTATAATTTATTATTCAAGCGATGAAAAGTGGAAAGTGGAATAAAGCGTCAAGTTGTACGTGACCCGCTCCGTCTCCGGCCGCATCTCATCGTGCGATTACTTTCTTCTCGCGAGCGCATTGCACTAACACTCCCGTTACAGTTTACGTATTCACTCGAATAAAACTCCTATAAACTTATAGATTTGTGTTGTACTTGTAGTCTATATCTATACTAATAGTATAAAGAGAGAAACATTTTTTTTTATATAGGAGAAGGGGGCAAACGAGCAGCGGATCAACTAAACTAATTGGTCCAACGCCCATGGACACCTACAACGCAAGAGGAACTACAGATTTGTTGACGGCCTTTGAGGGAGGAGTACGCTCTTTTCTTGAAGACCCATAAGTCGTAAACGTACCAATTAAAACTTGAATACTATTTAAATAACTCAAGAACTACTGGGCCGATTTCAAAAATTTTTTCATCCTTAGAAAGCTATGTTATCCCCGAATAACATAGGCTATATTATTCAATTCAACGCCGACGAAGTCGCGCATTGCAGCTAGTCCTTTATATAGAAGAAATTGACACGATAATGTTGTTAAGCTTACTTTGGAATGTTTATTATTTTTTTAGTTGATCCTATTATAGCTAAAAGAAAGCCATAAAACCCATTGATTATTGTTAAATTAAAAATATCCTAATTTTTATCGTGAATTTTGTAATAACTGCTTAATTTTCAAGACCTTGTTTTTTATTTAAAAACCTTTAATACGCGTCCTTAGTTTTTGTGTTGAATGTAATTAAAATATTAACTTCTAACCACAGATTTATCAAAACGTACTGTAAATCACGCTTGCGTGTCATATAAACAACTTTGCGTTTAATTTATTTCCTTATGACAATGTGTATTACGCGTAAGTAATGTAATAATGTAAATAGATCATAATTATACATGAGCTACGCATAATTGACACGATCAAGCGCGAATATAAGAAATATAGACGTCTTAATAACCTTGTTGAATATTAATATAAACATTGTCTGTGTACTGTCAAACCTGGATAAGCGAGAAACCTCATTAAACGAGAGTCATTCTGTGGTCCCGACGAGCTACCTCCATAAGCGAGATAAACGCATTAGAGAAACCTCTACAAGCGAGACAAATATCGCGGTCTTTTGTCGAAGTCCAAGAAGACCCTTCCTTATCCAGGTTCGACTATATTTAGTTCATTTTTGTAAATATAGCCTTATAAAGAGATAGATGTAACATGTATATGAAGAAAGGGACATTTAGATAATACATCTTTGTAGCTACTCGTTGCAAAACGGCTAACTCTATAGGTAGTACCGAGCCACATAGAGTGGAGTTATGAGTATGATGACCCATGACGGGCTCCATTTTTCGCAATTCTACGACTAGCGCGTATTTTGCTATATGTGCAGGAGTGGAGTTGGTAAAGCGTGATGATGTTTAGTTTTTAACTATCCCTAAATAGTACTTACGGATTTAGACGGACTTCAATACATAGAATATTATGAACAATAAATGAATATGGTTACATAGTAAAGTGCATTGTATATGGACATTTAATTTACATTAACCGCGCTAAATAGAGTTACCTTCGAGCGAGGTTAATTTTATTATCAAACACGAACGTGGTATTGTTAAGTAAACACTGATAGCACTTTAACACCCGGTAAATGTATCAAATTGAAATTAATTTTCTATTTGGTATACGGAGTTTTACTGACACAGTCATTTTATGGGAACTTTAGGAACACCTTAGTGTAGATTTCTTTTATAAAATCTGCACTTACACTCATGCTTAAAGACCACTATGACTGAAAGTGCCATTAATGCTTTGTTCGAACCAGAATAGTATTTATGTCCAGTAGGGTGTAGAAGTATCCGAAGGATTTACTAATCTACTCTACAAAATTGTTGATGTTCGGTCACGTTTAGTTACTAAATTACTTGGTAATTGATTATAATACTATCCTGATGCTTTCAAGGCTTTAGTAACTGGATGTTCTACTCTCGTTTTGAATGCTAGGTTTCTATTTTTACAATACAACTAGGTAGTTTTAATTTGTTCCTTTACTTAATTTGTTTTAGAATATTACTTTTGTTATAAACGAGGAATATTTGACCAACAGGACAGGATAACTAATGCCCAATAGTGCATACGAGTACTATATAATTTTATATCAATTAAGCTTGTGGATAAAAGTGAGGTCTGCCTACTCTCGGATCTGCCTCTATAACGTATTATACTAAGAAAGAAATGTTGATTTGAACATTTGTAACAGTATTCAACATGTAATACAAGTTTCGTTGACTAGTTCACTCGCACTAGTTGATATTGTAGTTTATTTCGCAAACATCTGTCGATTCAATCGTAGTAAAAGCTCACGACGGCTGAGCTCGGCCTTTGTGAGGCAAACGAAGTCAGAGCGCTATATTACGACCTTATAACGTCCTTCGTGTTTACAGAGAAAATCTATGCCAACGGCAAACGTTATTTTATATTTGTCATGCGCCAAGGGATTTTGTTACTTACGATGCTGTACTTAGAGTATGAACTTCGATTTCATAAATTACCTGAAAGTAAATAAAGTATTGTGTTAATTATTTTACATTGTGTTTATTTAAGTCATCAGTAAAAATTACTCAACAGGTATTTGATCACAGACTAGTACATCAAGGCTAAACTAAAACAACGTGGGATTGTCACCTAACACATGGAATGTAGACACCATATTATTTACCTACTTATTAAAATATATTTGTAAATTAGAATCTGGAACATTTTAATTAAACGAATAAATATTAATATTATCACGTTTAATTATTGAAAACTATGATTTATTTGAACTTAAATTATCATGAAATAACGCACCGTCCATAATGCGAAAATTCATTATTTCCTTTTACGTTTGCATTGACAACCGCATTCATATATTTAACATTCAAAAGGGATTTATGTCGAAATTATATGGAGCAAGCTGACGCTTTTCATTACCCGAATAAACGAGTCAATTGTAGCGGCGAATAATGAACAACTGGGAATAATTCACTGCGCTGTGCCGCGAACACGTGTGCCGGCCATTTTGAACATTTTAATTTACATACATATAAACTAAAATAAAAGTACTTAGGTATAAGAAGGGAATCAAATGCTAATGCTAATAAGTCAAAAAATAATATTTTACTTAACTAATTAATTTTAATCGGTCGAAATTTATATTCATTAAATTCCTGTTGACTTAATATTATAAGAATAACTACCGTTTCGCCTTAGATTTTTTGTACAATAAATTATAAAAGGCATTCAGTTTCATAGTAAGCTTTGATAGTTTATGGTACGAGTAACTAAATTTTATATAGAATGGAAAGAAAATAAAAAAAAAACATTTGGAATTTTTCGTAAACAACGTATGCCGCAAAAAGTTCGAATCTCAATTATTCATACTGCGAAAGGCACTTGTTCTTTTATGAATATAAATTTTGAAGCACAAGTCAACATCGAACTGAGAATAAAATGATATTGAACATTCAAAACATTTTTAATTCACCTTATGTGTACAATAAATATTTTAATGGTCCAGGATATAAGCCCTTTTAGTGTACGTGTACAAAATAAACAATTGTTACCATACTTATAATTTTGAAGTCTTTAGCAGAAGTCGTGATTTGCGGCAGGTTGGAGTAATTTTAATAATTTCCATCATCTCACTAATTGATAACCTGAGGCAGTATTTAGGAATCTGTGGGAAACGCTCCTGTTGTTCCGCTCTCACTTTTAGATCCGCCCCTGCATTTTTGGCATTACATTGTTGTAAGATCCCACGGTTTGTTTTATGATTTTCACCATAATTTACGATGGTGATATGAACAGTTTACAATGTAAGTTATTAAATATTCTATGAAATTGATTTAATTTTAACGTTATAAATAAGCACTATATTACGCGAATAACCGAAAGGCACATACTTAATTACGAAAAATAAATTGAATTTTATACGCAAATTACAAAATCTTTGCATAATTTTGAAGAGGAGAAAAAATAAGTTTTAATAACAGACATAATTAACGTTTATGCAAAAATACTTACTGATTAAGAATTTCTTTTTGGAAAGGATTACTTACGCAATAATTCAGAATAAATGTTTAACAAAATGTGTAATATTTTCTTACAGGTCAAACGGAAAAGTTCAGCGTAAAAGCTCATGTAAATAGTAAAATAATTTAATAATAATTTTAAGCCACCAACGAGCAAACAGGTCACGAGGAAAATGTTAAAGGCAAAGGGTTAATGTACTCTAGGGCTCAGGCGAAATCTCGAACCACTTACTCTAAATGGATCGTCAAGTGATTAATGAGAGTGTGTAAATAAATAATGAGCGCCGAGGCGATCCTCTTTGTTGCATTCGACCCATTTCTTCATGACTCAGCCAAAATACAACGCTGTCATTATGTAATCTGTGAAGTAACTTTTTAAATTTCACCTATTTCATAATACTGGCACAAAACTAACCACACACGATACGAAAAGAGATTAAAAACAAATCGGTCTTTGTTCAAGTTACGAGTGTGGGTATTGAGCAATTTGAAAGGCTATTAATTAAAATTGAAGAGTTCATTGACAGGCCCGGCCGGGATGCGGGCCGACGGACATTCTACTATCCACAAAGGATTGATCGTTTGACGGATCACTGGATAAAATGCACGAGGGAATTTCACGATGATCGGTGGAAAACTCATTTATAATTACCGACATCGAACTTCGTTTACATTTCCTTTCTTTATTACTCAGCACTCTTAAAAGGAGAGCATTATAGGTGGCTATTGTTCAGTTGAAAATCGTATATTTTTATTAATAAAATAAAATATTCTTAATATTAGCAAACTAGCTGTTGTTCGAGACTTCGTCCGCGTTAAATAAAAAAATATAGCCTATGTGACTAGGTTTACAAAGTTTTCATCTTCATCATTAGTATACATAAAATCTTATTGAAATTGTCTGTCATTGTTGTGAAATTTCAGCATAATATGTAGTAACTAACTAACTAACTAGGGTGACACGATGACCCGAAGTGGGCCTTGGCCTCCGACAAGAAATCTCTCCAAACTTGGCGATCTTGCGCCATCCCAACCCAATCGCGGACGTGGAGCTATAATATGTAGTAGGTATCTAATAACAGCTTTTTATTTTCGTAACAAACAAAATTTTTATTTGTAAATTGTTCAAATAATAAATCTAGACTGATCTAGTGTTTAATATCTGTGGTAGAACAAGTGCACATCTGGTGGGCGTGCATCGACCTCGGGCACCGGTTTCCTTATTAAGCCGCGCTCCAGTCTCCTCTGTCTTTGCCTTACAACTTATGATAGCGGCAGGAAATGCCGCACCGTATGTAGGTAAGTGCCTTTAATTCTATTGTCTTCGCTCTTAGCTTAAAAGTTAAATGTACTAAAAGCAGAGATTGTAGGATTTATACATTCACTAAACAATTTTACATGTTAAATATATGTCACCTTTTTGTGCAATGATAAAATAGAAAGAGACCACGTGATCTTAAGAAAAGGAAGGTATTTTTAACGATATTAATGAATATTATTTAAATAATAATCTTTATTTCAATATACTGCACAATATTAATAATATTAAATTGATCCATAATTGAAAACAAAAATCTTTCGCTGGGTAAAGTACAATTTTCTTAATTTCCTAACATTAAACTTAATTAATAGTAAAACATATGTTCGCGCTGTCACCATGAGAACAAGATGTTCTTCCCAAGAAGGTGAGTGAAGAAACCTCAGTAATGAAATGGCACGCCGCTATCAACACGCAAACGTGCAAAAAAATAATTACAAGACATCTGGGATGCGTAGCTCCCGGATTAGATTTTCAACATCCAAGCGGTACTATGGCTTCTGTTTTATTAATCATTTTAACACATTAAACACAGGCACTGAACGTTCAACATTCTACGCATCTAAACACTGGAGAAAACAGACATGTCTAAACTATAAAGTTATACATGTAACTTTAGAGATTTTTTTATATACTAAAGTGGCAAACGAGCACGCGGCCACATGAATTAGCTGAAATAGCGAAGGGACGGCTGCCTATAGACATCTGCAATTGCAGATGCGCTTGTACCCTTAATCTACGGAGAAGAAGACGCACAGAAAAATGATAATACCTCTTTTTATGGGTCCCCTCCCCCGCCAATACTATTTCCTCTTCCCGTCATTTCCTTATAAGAAAAAGATACGAAGGGAAAATTAGGCCTATAGAATTAGAGCTATAAAACTCAAATGTCTCATTTGACCTGTCTATTAGGAATCTGATGTACATTACTTTTTATTTATTTTTAACTGACAAACTTCATAAAACTTTTCCATATCTTTAAATATGATTATTTACATCCTTTAATTTCCATGCGGCACTCTCAAAGTGCATTGTCGCTAGTTAGACATGCTCAGTGAATGCAGATGTTACGAAAGCACTGAGACAAGTATTTACATAACATTACAGCCATTTCTTGTAACAATTAGACATAAACAGACTTACGAAATATTTTCAGTTAACAATCTTCACACTACGCGATCATATTGTAAGATAACAAATTAATTGTTTTTACGCAATACATGCGTTTTAATTGTCTATAAAGATAATGAAACCAAGCGTTCAGTTTTTAAAAATAGAAGTGATATTTTTATGAACATATCCGTAATAATAAAAATTGCCTTCGCAATGGTCGACAGCATGAGACCACGTCATGTTGCCGTCTTTCCAAGATATCTAAGATACCTAGAAAGTAGAACCATTTTTTAAAGAGGTTTAAAATGATTGAGAACAATATCGAATATACGCATCAAGTTGAAGCAAGGCCGCTGCAAAGCGAAAGGAAGGACAGAAATGTCGCTACTCGCTATTCATTCCCACGACTTGAGTTATGTTGAGGCGTGTTTATTCGCTTTTTATCCTTTAACTCTTTTTTAATATTTATTCAAAGATACGCAAACAAGTGCGACGTCGTACAGTTTAATTGTTTAAATCTGCAAAAAAAAAACTTAAAATAAACATAATTCGAATAAACAAAAGAATAAGAAAGTTGTTATATAGTTTGATTATAAAAAAACGATAATTAGTCCAAATACTTTGATAACATAAATTACAAGTAAATATTTATGTTATAAGGGATTTCATAACAAAGGACTACCGATCATAACTTCAAGTAGAAGGAAAACCGCAGTTTATTACTTGTTTTTTGTCGAGCCTAAACAATACCGGAACAAAGCCGGTTGAAACCAGAATAATAAAGATACGATTACACGATTAGAAAGGTCAACCGACTTAATTAGAATTACAATATTTTTCCGTAAACCTCGAATGGTAATAAAGAGTTAATCCTTATCCTTATCCTTACATAGTATAAAACAATAACGCTTTTTTATGTTTGTCCCTACATATGCTTGAATCTTTAAAACTACGCAACGGATTTTGATGCGGTTTTAATAGATAGAGTGATTCATAAGGAAGGTTTTCATGTATAATACATTCACAATATAGTAGAGTAACACTGATAATTTAGAGGTTTTTAATATGATGAATTAACACATTTTAGCGCTTACATTGCAAACGCTGCAGTATTTAATATCAGCATTATACCGATTTGCACCCGTGCAAAGCCGGGGCGGCTCGCTAGTTTAGTGTATAAATGCCTTAACAACGCTACGATAGATGCATCTTTACCGACGCGCCTTAAACGGCAGGTAAGCTTGTATGATGCCATGAGAAATAGGTATCGGGGTCGAAAAAGGTACAAAAGAAATCTGTACGGACGGTATAAATCACATTCTTTTGTATCGCATCGTTCTTTATCGAAGAACAAAGCTGTATTCAGAATTATTTATTATATGTATCGAATATATTTAGATATTTACCAATTATTAACAAATAGAATTAGATATTTCTAAATAGAGCTTCAGGGATTATAGGGGAATTCTTTTGACGGATACATTATTTTTTACACCATAAAATAGTATTATTACTGATATAAACTCTGTGAAGTTCCAAATTATTCTTCTTCCTGAGGTCGGCGAGATTTGGGGGCAACGATTGGGTGTTTTTTTGAAACCACTGGCGTTATCCAGATTACTTCTTCGTATTTATTATTATTTACTTAAAATTCTAAAACTTCTAATACAATGCAATCAGAAGTAGGTCATCAACGTTATATAGAACGATATAAACTAATTAAACTTGCCACCGAGACACACTTCAATAGGGAATTTCCTGTCGCTTCTGAATGCATTAGTTCGTTCGGAGACGAGTCCATTTCTAGAGCAGGTAAAGTCATCCCTGTCAAATTGTATAGAGGATACATGTATTGTGATATATCAAGCTGACAATTTCTATACAATTCGACCGGGATTGTACTGCACTCAGGTAGGGTATTGAATTGTTACTGAATGGGAAAACGCAGCTGTTTCGCCAATATTGATTTATTGTGAAAATAAATATCAAAAATTGTATCACTTATAAAACTATTAATATAAAATCTCACTACATATTATTGATAAATATCAAAAACTAATATAAAACATTTATCATTCTCAGTGGATCTAATGAATTTTTAAAAACATAAAGTACAACCTCATTTGCATAATATCATTCCCAAGAAAATTAAGTTCAATAAAATAAAAACTTCTGACCATATAAAACCATTTTACTATCTACAAAACACCATACTCTGACTCAATCCTTTGTTATCGTGTCTAAAACCAGTTTTACTACAAAAAAAATGATACACAAAGTTGACCTGCGCGAGCGCATAACAACAAAACGACCGCCTCTGTGTGTGTGCGCGTACGAGCCTCGATTGGATGGAGATGGGTTCGGATACTTCTCTTTATCTAAGTGTGCGTTAAGTTGAGCGAGTCGTAACTTGTTCGATGTGCTTGAATGAAGAGTGGCGCAGGAGGTAAGCTACTTTCTATCGCCCGATCCGGCTGTCATTGTATCGAATTATCGAATTTTGCACTACAAGTTTGTATCATATTGCTTCTTGGATTCTATGGTAGCAAGAAAAGGTATTTCTTTTCCTCAAGCAAAAAATAAAAACATTAGTCACAGCGATATAAAAAACATAATAAAATTATTAAACCTCTTTGTCTTTGTTAGCCCAAAGTCTCTCAGTGTTGTAATAATTTAAAACGCTTTGTAATATTCCGAAATTTCGATAAATAATTTGATTTCGAAGTGACTTTAATCTCATTATCTCAAAGGTTATTTACTGTTACCAATACTTCGAGAGATCTTTAGACAAAGGGAACAATTTATCTCCGACAACTTGACGTAATTTCTCTATAGATTTAGTTGAACCACTTATGTGAATGGAAAGCTTGGTTGAACTAATTGATTCAGTAAAGTTCCGATTTAATCGGGGGTATGTTTTTTCCCGTCCTAAATACACGCTGTTTAAAACGTTGTCTGCTTGTATGACAAAGGGTACGCACTATTGGGGCATTGACACAAAAAGGGCGGTCCACACCATTAGGTTCTATTGATGAGAAACTTTGTGAGATGAAAAATATAAAAGGACCCCTCTAAAAGGTTCCCAAGTTACAGCGTATGTCCAACTTATCACAAAGTATAAGATTTGGAATTGGGCACAGTTTTGTACTGAGATTTATTTCAATAGAGTATTCAACGAGGTTATTTATTCTAAAGTAATTAATTTAACCTTTAACTTATTAATCTTGATAAAATAAAAGAGTTAATATGAGACTTATCGTACGATAAAGAATCCAAATATTAAATACTTAACAAAACTACGTCTTGTTAGTACATCTCACGGCAAACAATATTAAACGTAGAGTAGAGTCATAACGCGGTAACATGACAACTAAATCCGACAGATATCTTGAGCTTTGCTTAAGTAAAACCGCAGTACAACATTGCGATGAACACTTAATCAAATATACATTTGCTTTGTTGCCTTCAAATTAATGGATAGCTCCTGATTGATGAATGTTTTACGAATAGTATTTTCATTTGCCATTTTAGTTTCCAAAATGAATCGTTTCCATTCTAAAACGTATCATTTAAATTTCGAACGTTCAAATATTTGACGATTATCCACCAAAACCGAGAGAGGGCGGGACTTCAATTAAAACGGACTTGATAATTGAATTTAGAACTTGAATACACTCGACCTCGTTGGTTTGCCACAAAAGTTAATTAATTCCCCAACATTCGCTTTGCAGGAACATCGGCCGCGGATAGTGACCGCCGAATCACTGCAATTCAGTGGAGAGTTAGATTTGATCCTTTCATTAAGCTCGCCGATATAAACGAACAAAAACGAGCCGAAATCAAATTCAGCATTCCCGAGAGATAGCTCAAATATATATCAGAGACGGAGAGAGTTATCAGAGAATTACTTGGTGAATGAATTCCCTAATACGATTAATCGAACTACAGAAAGATTGTTTGTTATTAATGAGCTTAAGTAACAACTTCCTAATGGGAATAGAATCTTGAAAACATTCAAATGGTTACTAATGAACTCGAAGGTAACAACCAAAACAACGATAATCCACATAATACATAAAGTCCATAGCTGTACCCTGGGAAAATCTGAGATAGTACTAATGTTGGAGCGCATTGTTAAAATAATAATCGTTAGGAAACAATAGTGGCAATTTGGATTCCCCCGGGCACCGCATTCAGATAGCCCGGGGTTGGCAACCCCACGCTTAATACCAACATAATTCACCGGACCCGTGAATCACAATGCGCAGACTACGCTCAAGCTATATTGTTTGAAAGGCAGTAAAGGAACCGCGGAATATTATTAATACAGAATACCAAGAAGAGAAATAAAGTTTGACAAAACAACGTCGATGTCTAGAACAGTACAAGTAGAAAGAGGCTAAAAGATGCCACTGTATTTCTCTTCTAGAAGAGACTGTGAAAGATGTAGAAGGTGACCCATTTCGCCCATCTCTCCCTCTCTGTCTCTCTTCTACCACAATAAATAAGCTGGAAAGAAACAAAACACTGCAATCTCAAAACGTGGACAATAGTTTTGTTTACACTATTCCCGGTTCCAATAATGAGCAATTAATTGTGCCATTCCTGTATTATCAATTTACACAAAGGTAGAGAACGTAGACACGTCTATTATCCGAAGCCGCGGTGTTTCTATTGATTATCACGGGAGCTTCATTCCCCATTCAGTTATTTCGCTTTACATGCAATACAATACGTGAGCTACATCTCTGACTAATCAGACTATTAGGGTGTGTACACGATGAAGTGGAATTAAGACTGGTTTATAGATCACTTGTTTTAAAATATACTGTCATCCCTTTTATTCACTTTGACTAAACGGGAACAACAATACGTAATAGGTACACGTCTGTAATCTATTATAATTCTAGGCCAATATTTATCAATACTCATTAACGTCAACTTTGGTATTATGTACAAAAATAACAAAAAATATTAATTTCACGATCAATATTTAATTAGGCACGTTTTTTCATAGGAGAAGGGGGCAAACGAGCAGCGGATCATCTGCAACGTCAGAGGTACCACAGATATATCTATATCTACAAAAGTTCTTAGGCTTTTAAAAAAATATTTGCTTAGATTCAAAATAAATAAGCTTTACTGTGACCATAGCCTTATGTCAGTAAGAATAGCGTAAAGGACCATTCTCCAGCTTAATGTTCCTTTAGACGTAAAACTATTCGTTTGTAATTTGTTTGACGAGGGTTTTCACGTTCGTACTGCTTTATATGTTATTTTTTTAATTAGGGCTATGAAACTGTTATCTGAAAATGGTAATTGGAAAGTCTTACTTAATTGAGATTAATGAAGATTTAATCAGCAATTTGCTCAAATATCTCAGCGATGTATTCGTTAACAGAAAAATATCAGGAAATGTATGTCAATTTAATTACCAATTAACGTTTAATATTGTAATTCGACGATTCCACATCACATCTGTGCTTTTAATAGCAAAAAAATAATTTGCCAATTATCGAAACACTGTTTAAGAAATTTCACTTATATTTTATAGCGTCCTGTTATCGTTAATTGACATTTTCGGAGTGTCTTCTAATTTCAGAAAGCTTAGGATCTTCTATTGGACATCCTCAAATATAACTTTCTCGAACATATATTTATTTCCACATCCTGGTCATAATGATACGAATATGTTGCGAATATGATGCGAGATTTTACTTTAATGTTTCTAAGTATTGTTTTTGAAATCCCGCAAGGAACAAATCAATCGATTAGCGTAAAAAGATCAAAGAACGGCAATGAAATGTGTTCATCATTGAATACGGGAAACGGTATCCTTCGTTCTCTTTTTAAAATCATAGACTTTTCGCTCGGATGCAGTCGATGACGTAATGATATCTTTTGAATTCATTCAGTTCTATCAAACCATCTGGCATCTGTTTACGACGTATGCAAGCCATCGATTTCATCTTCATTGAAGATTCTTTTTACAACGTTATATTTAAAAAGCTTCTCTTTCAGATTTGCTTCAATATTGGAAGACTGAAGTTTATGCATTGATCTCTTATTGAAGTAATGTACTTTATAACATTTCGAGTAGGTACATTGTTACATCTGCTTTGTTAAAGTTTTTGCATTTTTTAAATAACTTTATTGTATTTCTCTGTTCGGGTCAATGTTACTGATTTACGACTTAGTAAACTTTTGCGAAATAAAATCTTAATTATTTTTATGTTGTTAACGTTTTCTGTTTACGCCTAGTACCTTTTATTTTGTAATAGATATAATGATATCAAATAAAGGATTATGCGTTTCTGTAATAAAAAGTTTTATTTCACAATCTAACAAAATATAAACATAAAATGTACAACAAAAAAAACTTAAAATACCTGTAATAAAAAGAAACAACATAAAACGTATTTACATTATATAATAAGTATTTAAATCAACTTAAAATCTCTTCCAATATGTTACCTGTCAAAAACCCAAAGAATAAGAAAAAAACATAGAGTAGTAATTCACTGAAATAAAAATTAAACAAAAAGGTTCTTATTCTTTATATAGATATAACTATGCGCAATAGTATTCCGTGGCCGAGTTCACGGGACGTGCAATATTGATACTAATTTATATTTTACACTCGAACAAAGCAATTGAGACGTTATTATTATGCTACTAAGAGTTAAAATGTCAGCAAATTTAAATAATTTCAATGCAAAGTGCACGAGCGCTGGGTCAATTCAAGCGAGGTCGCTAAACGAAATATCAAGTAGCCGGATTCATTTCGCCTTATACGATATTAAACTTAGTTACATTTAACAATAAGGTGCAATTTTAATTAACTAATAGCTTAATTAAAATAATGTGGACATTTAAAAAAATATGCGTTTACGGATATGAGAAACTCGTTCAGTAACATTCATATTGATAATGAAATCTTAACGTTATTTCTTTGTTCTGTAATAGTCGAAATAAACTGTTATGTTGGCAATTTGTGTAAGTACAGTTCAGGGTATAATGATAACGCGCGGTTTCGTTCATTGCGTGTTCGACGCACGCGTGTAATGATCATTTACATAATGACCCTATGCGAATGGACAAAAAATGTATGTTATTATCACAAAAACTTTCTCCGGAACCACGAATGAGGTGACGGTACTATCGAACTTTAACCTCACTTATTTAGGTACTTCTATCACGTCAATTCTGTAGTTATTATTATAAAATGCATACAAATAGATTATAGAGTGTTAATTTTATATCTAAAAGCTCTTATCAAATTTTAATTTAGCGCTTAAATGGACAATGTTGATTTTAGAAACATACTAAACAGTAATACATACATTTCCTAGACAGTAACACAAAATCATCCATCATTTTCCCCTGAAAAAAGGTAACAATATATTTCGCACTGTTCTTTTGTAGAAACACTCGCTAACGTTGCCTACTTAAACGTAAACTAACCAATTTCCAAACACTATGTCCTAGCTAGTATTCTCACAACGATGAGATTTTAATAGTTTTTTTAACACTTTAAAAACTTATTTCAAACAACAATCACTTTCGCATTAACCTTTTCAACGCCGCGTGAACTATTTGTCACACAATAGAATTGATTTATAATTCAAGTCGCGCATTCGCAAGGTTAAAAGGAACCTTAGATAACTAAAAAGGAAAGTGCTTAATGGTGACTTATGTAACGTCAATTTTGTTGACTGAATACCATGAGAAGTAACTCGGCTATAGTACGTGCTATATTTTAAATGCTTTGTCATTAAAATTATGTAACGTAACTATTTATGTAATTTTGAACAAAGAAATTGAAAAAGTCTGTGTATTACATATTTTTAGTGATCAAAAAGTTAGTTCATTTTTTTATAAATTGCAATACTCATTAGTATCTATGTAGGTAGATGTCTACGATGACCTTAATTAAAAACTAGTTGTGTTTGTATAAAATTAGATTTACATCTAATCATTGCTTTTATATGACACTATAAAATCAAAGTAAATTAGAACAAGCGGAAGAATTCAAACTCGCGATCTTAATTGTAAACTTTCTTCTATTTCACTATTACGAGCGACTTGAATAGAACTGTAAGATGATAGCTTTAAATAAATCTTCAAAGTGGATCATCGTTGACAATACGTATATTCAGTTCATTTGCCTTGGATAACGCTGGTTGCGACAATACACTTTCACCTCGCCTCACTCGAGTGCAACGCGAGTCTCTTCGTGGAAAACTAGACGCTTATCGCAAACCCACACCTTGAAGACTTCTTACTTTAAAGATTCTATTTCTTTAAAATCCGTACGTAATACTTGTATGTTACTACGTTTTGTTTGAATTTTTAAAAAAATATCATGCATATTATATAATTTTGAATCATGATATTTATTTAAGTGAAATTACTTTACATAAGCGTTGGTTTAAATTAGATCTAAATGATGTAAAGTTTTATTATACGATCATTAAATAATGAAGCAATAAAATGATGACACGATAAGTTTATGTAACACTGATTCATAATTACTAATTACTTAATGATTTTTACAAAATTAACGATCAACAAACAAATGTTTATCGTTTCATTATTTTATATTTTTAGTAATGATTGCAATATAAGGTTTAAAAATTACTTTGGACTTGCACATTATATTCTAACTATATTAGTTTTGTATTATTTTAATGTTTTTGCTTTTTAATTTAATGTTTAATGCTATTTTTAAATGGAACTATAACCTCTAACCGACTTGTACATACACGTAATTGAAACAATTTAAGTAATTAAACCATAAATGTCATGTAATTCATCATTTTATAGAACAAAAGTAGATTTATATCTTATCTATTCATAAAAACGTACATTGTTTCGTACAGGAAAACATTTACGTTATTTGTGTCTTAATCGTACAATACCATTTTGTAAGCCGCTTTTCAAACTGTAACAAAACTCTGATTGTTGCGATACAATACGATATCAGAGTTACGACATTACGTGTTTTAAAGTTTATTTCTAGCAAGGTATAACCGTAAAATACGATATGACTATTAAGTTTTTGACAACATATGCTTGTTCACTTCTTTCTTTCATGCTTTTTCCCTGGAATTAAATGAAAAAACATAACTTAGGTACTGATAATTATTAGCAACTTCGAATGTAAAAAGTTCGTTGTACTCAAGACAAGTGGCTTCGAAATATATTGATTTGATAATATCAGGGAAGATATTGGTTCGGATCGCAGAAAATCGGTTCGCTACACAATTTCCAAGTAAGCCAATGTGAAGATTGAAGTGGCAGAAGATCTTCACGTATTCAAAATATTATAATACTTAACGTTAAGCGACTAAAATATGCACTGTTCTAGTTAATACGGGGAAAATGTATCTCTTCTTTTAAAAGTCTCTCTCTAAAAGCACGTGAAATAATGTTTGTATCTGAGTGTAAGTCCCGAAGACGTGGATTTTGCCGCAAGAACGGACAGACAATGCTCTCGCAAATTGGATTGCAGTTGCCTCGAGGATCGGCCGAAGTCGGTCCGTAATTGGTTGTTCAACTCGCTCCAGTCACGAGTAGAGACCGTAATCTTGAGCCCACGCCAGACCGTACAAAACAATACCAAACTCTATAAATATGATTGCTGAGATTTTTGTTTAGTTCATTTATTATGATAGAATTGTATGATCTTAAATTATTGGGTAAGATTGATTTGAAATCGTAATTCACTTAAAGAAAATTACATTTTTGGATTCACTTTAGATAATAATGACATAACTCCTCGCATGTTTTGATGTCTGAAAACTTTTGGTAATCTAAACTTTATTACATAAGCACAGATAGACAGTTCATCCGGCCTGTAAGTCTCTAACACATAGTACATTAGCAGACTAACGGCCGAATTTTCAAACGACACTCAAATATTTAAGATCGTCTTACATGTTAAGTCTACGCTTGAACTCTAAATACTAGGGTGATTTCGTTCAATTTTGACGCCACTTAGATTTTAAGCGACGCTTAAATTGGAATAGCGTTTGAACCTTCCGCTGTAAGCTACTCTATATCGCTGTTTGATATTCAGTAACCTAACTATCTTCAAAGCGACAAACAGTTGAATTTTAATAAGCGGCATAACAAACGTTTATATTCCATATTGAAACAAACAAAAACAAAGAACATTTTAGTATATTGGAGCGCACATTTTTCTTTCCAGATTTGAATATCCCGCGCCATTAGGACGTTGGCAGCGCGCCAACAGAGGTGCGAGTGTATTTGTAAGCTTAACATTCAAGGAAGTGTTGAATCTCGGAATAGAACTTCCACATGAAGAATGATCTTCGTAAGTAGCAATCTTAGCTTCCTCTTTAAAACTGTTACGTCGCTTAGTAATACGTTATTCTGGCGTTATAAATAACTTCTTAACATTTAAGAAGGTAACGGATATACCATCATATTACTTCACTTAAATGATTTAAAATTTTCACGTTCGATTAAGCATTTGTTAAGTCAATCAAATTAATACCAAATACGTACTACAATACAATATGTACCACAAAATACAATAATAGAAGTTTAAATGATTTAATAATAGTAATTTAAAAATGATGCGCAAACGTTTTAATCTAGGCCATACTGTTCAATTGGCATTGAAGTTCAAACGTGTTAGTAGAATAAACAAAGTGATATTTGACGAAGTATGTTTGGAGGACGGCGATGTTTACTTGCGTAACTCTGGCAATTTTCTATCAACGTTAAATAGAATTAACGTAATGCGTAATCTGTTTAGTAGCAGATTATCTAGGTCTGCGTTTCGTCAGATGCCAGTGTCATTGTCACGGAAGAATTTGAAGTAGATCACTAGATTTATCTTTACCCCAATTACATTGTATTCCTTTGATGTAGGTACAGATAAATGCATTTAGAATTGGAACATGAGGTTTACGATGTGAAAAATGCTACGTTCAATTATCCCAATTTATATAATTATTTACAATTACCTTGTAAATGTAAAATACTTTTTCATGTGTGGGCTATAAAAATTTGGAAAGTATGGCAATCAAAAATTAAAGCTGATAAAAACACCTGATGTAAACCGGCCTAAAAGTGTTATAGCTTGTATTTACCAGATATCACCGAAGTAGTCGATGCAATGTTAATGAAGTTAACAATCTGGACGTATGAAAGGCACCGGCCCACATATCTACGAATGTACCGTGTCAACGCACGACCTATACGGACATCGAAGTGGGCCGAGCACATGGCTTTTCTCCGAAATTCAATACTCGATTCACGTTGATTTCAGATTTATTACTTTTTATTAGTTCAAAATCTTTTCTTATTGACTGTTTGATCCTAATTAAAGGTTTTAATCAGGCATCGTCTTTTGGGAACAAGCAATATTTGTTTACTTCACTATCACTACATAGTATAAAACAAAGTCGCTTTCTCTGTCCTTATATCCCTATGTATGCTTTAATCTCTAAAACTACGCAACGGATTTTGATGCAGTTTTTAATGTGATGTAAATAATTACATTTTTTCAGCATTTTTGTAGTGTATTTAGTATCAACATTGCAACCGACTGAATCCAGGGCGCGTCGCTAGGTTAAAATAAAAGATTGTGGGAGGTCATATCTGAACATTTTATAAAGAAATATTGAGCAGTGTGTATGACATGTATGTCTGGATACATTAGGTATCAAGTAGGCGAGGCAGGTAACTTAGGTGACGCAAGTTATTTATTTAAATTTCAGCCTCGTCCGCAATGTCGGTCACTGTGTACTTTTTGCCAAACGTTTTAATACTTCTTACATATATAAGATCCGTATGGTGAAATCTACTTACAATTTAAATTATAATGGACCAATGCAGTTATATTTGTAATAGCTAAATCCAAGTGATAATTTGTTAAACTTGTGTAAAATACATATTTCAATCATTGACTGCAGTACTCAAAACATATTGTACACTAAGACGTTCCTAAGTGTAGATTTCTCATTCTAAATCTACGCTAAGGGAGACCGCAGAAAGGCGGAAGAAGGAAGTAAGATTAACATATATGTTATCAATTAGTATGTCATACTCAAAGAAAACAAAAGTAAACAATAAGAAAGCGTTTGGTTTGTGGTGATTCAAGTGGACTAAGTCGGATCGTTCTACCTGCAACTTTCCACCATGTGTTAAAAGATAAACCTGTTTAATACAACCTTAGAGTGGTATGTTACAATCGTAAAAAACTATGTTTTGCTTTCTTTTTTCTTACTATTTAATATTAATTAACATTAAAAAAGTTACATTTACATGTGTAATTATCTTTTTTAATTAGTTTTAATTTTAAAGTAAGAGGTGTTTTGTTAATAAACATTCTTTGCATACGAATTGCGACCTTGAATTTGTAAGACAATTTGCAACAAGGTCACATTTGTTATATGAAAAATAAAAGAAATTATTTACAACCACAAAAAAAAGTGTGAATTTGCTAATTTTTTCGTTTTGCAATTTTGTTATTTCCTTGTTGAAACAGATAAATATAGAAAAACACGCTTTCATTTTCCATTAAGTACTTTCTAACAAGTGTCGTTTCTCGGATCTATGCTAAAGAATTGTCAAGAAAATGATGTACAAAAGCTTGTTGCACAATAAATAACTTACAAAAATGATTCTAAACGGCGCATTAACCCTTTCACTTTGCGGTAATGTAACATTTACAGGAATAACTTCCAGTTACACGCCTAACACGAGTAAAAGACTTCAACGATTCATTTTATAAAATCGTATTCAAAGATGCAACTCTCCACGCTTCGTTTACGATACATTATTTTGTATTCATATGTCAGATGGTGCCGCGTTTGATGCACAACCTGTATGTATATGCTGTAGTAGTTGTAGCTATATGTCTCACTATAAAACCGCCTTTCTCTACTCCGAATCCGCGTGCGTTAACATGACCGACTAAACGAGCGGTTTCTATTTTACGTCCATCGATCTATAAACGGTATGTAATGAAGTATGAGCCACACCTGAGCGGGATCGGCTGAAAGGGGAACCGGTGTGCCGGTGGGTGCGCTGCGACGATGGGCGCCGGGGGCACCGGCACCGTGACGGGCACGGGCACCGGGTGCACCGGCAGCGGGTGCACGACCGGCGGCAGCGTGCTGTAGGGCGGCGGAGGCACACTCTCGAACGCGGGGTCGGGAGCGCGCGGCGCCCGTGCCCGCCTCGGCCTTCGCCGCCGCGCCGGCTCCTCCGTCTGGCACTCTGCACTCGCGACGCTCCTTTCCCGTTCCGTTTGCACGCCACCGTTCACCTCGACACCGGGCGGCGAATCCACTCGCACTATGTTCACGTTCACATTGGACACGTTCTCTCGGCTCGGCTCGCCCGGCACTCGAACCGAGACCGAGTCCGACTTGCGGAGCGGCGCTGGCGCCGGCACGGGCAGCCGCATCTCGTAAGTGGTGGCGCGGTACGATGCGTACGACGCGCGCGCATGACGACCGCCGCTTGGCGACTGGGGCGCCCCCCTTCGCACAACGAGCGATCCATCGGTGCGCGAGCGGGGTAGCGGGGGCGAGCGGCACTCGTAAGGCTGCCACAGCAGCGCGGACAGCGCCTCGGCGGCGGAGAGCGGCGGCGCGTGCGCACTGCCCGCGCTCGCGCTCGCACACGCGTCCGCGCCCGCCCCCGCGCCGCTCATGCCGTCATCGCGCCACGCCACAACTACAGTGACATCGCCCGCCGCCCGCTCTCACTTGTACCTGTAAAGAAAATAATATTGTACAATGTTGGTGCATGTAGTACCTTTTTTTTTTCTTTTTTTTTTTACCTACTTACTGATTGCTAGGAATTAATAGAAATCTTTTAAAAGATTGCATTATCTATTAATATGCATAATTACATTTTGATAAATAAATTCATGATTATCTCGTACTAAGTACCATAAATAAATAAAGGTAAGTTTTTACGAAAGCTTTGTTGCATGTCCGCTGGGTTCAGTGCTTTCTTTCATTACGCAACGTCCGATCTCGCTTCATCGAGTGCTCAGATTTGGTCGTAATCTTCAGTCATCGCCTCACCTTCATTACTTATTGCAATTTATAACTCGGTAATGACATAAATTATTATTACACAACGCAAAAAGATATACGGATAAGTTGTTACCGAGCTTTTAGCTTCCGTCTCATAAGACTTTCAACACGGAAATATTTGATGAAAGTCGCTGATATTCATATTACGGATTAATTCTAATTAATGACATGTTAACAACTAAATATTATTGACGTTAATAGTTAAGAAAATATCAATAATTTAACTACAACTGCGTAATGGCCTGCAGCGTGGGCAGGCCGCCCACAAGATAAACTTTGCCCAAGGTTACTGTTGACTATCTGTGCACTGCATGGGACTGACCTTTTTAAAGATGCCCATGTATTTTTTCATTATGGGATTGCAATATATGATCCAGATTTCATTAAAAATGTATAATGTTTGTACAAAAAGCTAAAACTAGGTAAATTATAGGTATACAATAATAAAATATACATTGAATGAAAAAATCACGGAGATAATGTTAGTAGGTGATACGAGTTGTACCTGCGCTTCTATTTTTGTAGAAAAATTTCATCTTAGCTTTTAAATTTTTCCTTAATGTAAACCCTTGAAAGAAGTAAAATTTACTCTAGCGGAACTTAATATTACACTTCAAAGCTCTTATGTAAGAATATGCTTTAGCCGACGAGAAAACTTTATGAAATTTTAATATCAGCCCAACAGAACTTTGAAATTTAAAAATCCATTGAAATGTTGAGTGACGCTTTGCTATGAAGCACCGTAGTTTTTTTTGTTTGTTTTGATCCATTTTTATGAGAGAAAAAAATAAAGTTTCGTTAAAATTTTGACGAAATGACAGAAAATAGTTTCAGTAAATCTATTTCGGAATTTTCACTTTTTTTGGGCGTCTCTTTTTATAAAGAGATGCGCAATTTATCAACAACTTTTGATGACAACTTATTATCAAAATGTTAATTTGCGTCTAAAAATATAAGCTTACTTGTTTAATCATCGATGTACTATGTAGTTTTTATGCTTCAGCTTCATTAGACCGAGTTCGCGATAAAAGCAGAGATTTTGCTTCGTCCGTTTTTATCGCTAACTCGGTCTAGTGAAACCTAGGCATTTTATAACATTTTTGCTTGTTTTGGTGCTATAAAAGTTATCTTGTGTTATGCCACATACTCGTAACATAGGCGGTTTACCAGGGGCGCAGGAGTGGGTAGTATGAGGTGAAACTGAGCTACACTTTCTCCAAGGCCGAGCCGACGCCGCGGCGCCTACCATGTTCTACAATAAACCGATAATATTATATCACGAACACTGTTATATTTATGTTTATGTTGGACACTTTCAATTTTTATCCAAGGCCGTATCCGTGTTGAACTACATCTGACATTTAGACGATTTTATTTGGTAGACAGGATGCCCGGCTTAAATATTAATGCATTTTTTGCTTACTGGGAAAATATTTATTTACAAGCAAGAATCTGTTTTATAATAATAGTCGTTTCTATGTTACGGATCTAAGTTAACTTTAAGTGTAGATCTTTGTATAAATTACTTATTTGTACAAACATTTGCTTTGTCCAAGGATGGTTTTAGACTAAAAACTAGGTTAAAATGGATTTATTTCTTTTAATGATACTACAATACGAGAAAAAGGAAAACTTAATATCGAAACAGCATTCACTACTAGTCAACCTTGAATTGCTAGGAATAAATATTAGCAGCTGTAAAGCCGGCACAAAAGTTCAGTTTTAACTGCATAATTCTAACTGTACAGTTCTCAGGTTTGCCTACACACGTCAGTTGTAACTGTACAGTACAACTGCGTCTGTAGCCGGCTTTAAAAATAAATAATTTTACCAATAAGTCAAGTAATACATGCTTTATTAAAAACCCGGTTTTGTTATCAGTTTACGTTAATAATAAGTAATTTTTCTATCAAAAAAAATTCTAGTGAATTTTATAATGTATGTATTAAATGTAAACATATTCTAATTTAAAATATTGTGGATTTTCTAATATAAGATGTTGTAATATTTTCATTATGAAATAAATTTAAATTCATAACATAGTTGAAACTGATTTGAGTATCCATATTTTAATATCCATCTAGATGCCTTCGGCTACAATATTTTCCAGACATTTTTCTCGGAGAAAATATTTTGTTGTGATTACATTACCTAACGCAAATATAACATCGGAATTTTTATAAGGAGACGCAAATATTTTACTACATAAAATATTTATTAACTCTTTACATAACTATGATACATTATACGAAAAATTTGCTTTAATTTTTAAAAGTATAAACAAAATGACCTTCAGAATAACCTTACAACTGCATTTTATACATCTAAACCTCTAATTAAAACCTAAAGTGATTTTATAAATGCTATAAAATCGCCTATAATCCTTATATATAAGAAGTAATATGGAATTCCGCTTGATATGAATCTAGCAGATATGTTTATTTTATTTAATACATTGCCTTACTTTTTATGAAAGTTAGAACTAGAATTTTTGTTGTAGAACTGTTGTCAATGCTTCCAATCATTTTTTATACCGTCTACTATAAAATTAAATACGTAAAACAGTAAAAGATATGACTTATTACATAATACATGCATAATACACATATTTCTAATTACGCAACATTTCAGTTTCAGTGTTGCATTGATTATGTATATTATTTCAGAGTCGGAACAAATCGTTTAATTTGTTTACAGCACGGTATACCGGATGGCCGGAGATGTCACGCTTTCGCGGAAGGTCGCCGTCGAGCCGGCGTCGACGGCCACGGCAAACGTTTCTCTTGATTTATCTTCATATGAGCGATTTTTTAACGTTTGTGTTGGCACTTTTTAACGCTTTCGCTCATTAAGTTCGCTGTAAGGTAAATCTTGTTTCATTTGTCCAGCATTCAATATCTAACGCTACTCGATTAAATAAAAGTCCCGATTTAAAAGCGCCACCGTTTGTACAGACACATGGGAATGCTCTTCTGTTTCAACACTTTTTTAGCGCGCGTTGAAAAAACGGCCGTGTGAACGTTGGTTTACGCCTTCTTTTTAAACAACTTGTTGCTACTTGCGTAACTTTGTGCTTTTGTTCGATTTTTTGTTGTTGTTGGCCGAAGATATAATAGGAAGAGATTATTTAGTCTGTTACAGGTCCAGTGTGAAATGAAAAATTAAGCTATTTGTGTGTACCATTATAAAAATACCCTTGTCCCTTTCATTCGCTTTTGAATAACAGAGATAGCTAGAAGTTATTGTACAGATGTTTCGATGAACGGTGACTAGATCAAATTTATTCAAAGACCTGATGTCACTGATTTGAGGTCAATCGCTTCCGCAAGCAATCGAGTCACGAAACATTATGTTAACGTCCCACGCTTGTTAGGGTTTTATAGTTCCACCCACTTGCTATATGAATTGATAAAGTTAATAACAAGCAATTATCGCAACCTTATTTTTGATATTTAAAGCTTTAGCAACGAAACGCAAAATTACATTGCCATCACTTGTTGCATCTATTGCAGTCTCTGTCAACGAGAATGATATAGATGACAACAGTATCTCATCAGAGGAATTCTATAGATTAAAATAAATAAATATAGTTTGTATTGTGGATCATATATGTTAGATTTTACTGCACTTAACAGTTGTTGCTTTAACTGTATGTTAAGTTGTTTATTTAACTAGTTTAGGAAATTACACTTTACGACAGCTTTTGTATGTTTTATGAATACAAACCATTCATTTGTATGTGAATATATCGTCATTTTACTACTTAAGTACATACTAAAATACAGAGTAAATACATCAAAGAATTAAGCAACAAAATAGTAATTTCATAACATTAGAGACATCGTGAGAATTGTTGGAAGTAGTCATAACAAAACCAATTGTTGCATCTCTCTCATACGTAACTTTGTTATCGTTTATTTTAAAACAAAAATGATCTTAAATTGTAATTTGTAAACATAGCTTTCGTTTTTATAATGTCTAACAATTTTGTGAATACTATCCATAAATATGACTGTTATAAAATTAGTTAGGATTTGTAATCGGAATTCAATCTTTTCTTCAATACTGACGACTACAATCTTTTTCCAAGAATATCAGCAAAATAATTAAAATATCTATTTTAAGAATGTTGCGGTTTACTATGAAATACAATCGAACCTGGTTAAGCAAGACTCTAAGGGACCAGGATACTTGTCTCGCTTATAGAGGTTTCTCTCTAATCCGAGTTTCTCGCATATGGAGGTAGCTCGACGGGATCATAGAATGACTCTCACTTACAGAGGTTCCTCGCTTAAAAGTTGACAATAACTTGATCAAACTAGCTGCTTTATTTTCATTGCGTCACACGAACTCTCGTTGACCTGTATAAATTATAATACAAATTAATTATAAAAAATAAAGGCAACCGGTTGACCGAATTTTCAAGGAACAATTTGAATTGCTAAGCAATATTTACTTTACCCTCGATGGATGTTGGACTTTCTAACCGAATAACATTCGAAGTTTCTACTTGAGCATAAATTAAATCCTGACCTTTTGAGAATCATTTCAGTTACGCGATTGTTTGCTTAAACCTGTAAAACCCGTATTTATTGTAGTTAACCTAAAACGCTTGGATAATTCTGCTTTCAAGAAGCTCTATAGGACGTAACTTTTCTATTAACCCAAGTATATTTAAGAAAAAATCATTGTTATTTGTTCTTTGTGTTTAAAATATATCAAATTTAACCCAAGCAGTTTTGAGAATACCTAATAGTTTACCCCAGATATATTTTTATTACACAGAGTAATTAAAATTTTCAAGGATTAATCCTTTGATAAAAAGAAACTGTCGCAAACCTTTGAGAAACACAATACGTACCCTTCGTGGCGACACCAACAATGGCTTGGCGCCGAAACTCGAAACAAAAATGAAAGTGGACTTGCTTGTTATTTTTCAAACCTGATAATCTTGTTTTTTTAACGTAGCATCCTCATTTGCATACGGCAAGCACCGCGTATTGATGTGCTCTGTAATTTAGCTAGCCGATAAATTCGGGTAACGCTGCAACTTTGCAAGTACAATCGAGCAGACCCTCGGTTTATATCGTAAGAAAATTATAGTCAATGAGATTCGAACAAATTAATACTGTGAGCGCGAACATTTTATACGACTTCATTTCATAATCGTCAGAAGCAAATTCCATATCTCAGTCAGTGTATCAAACTGGATTTGTTACTTAGTGGTAGCAAGTTCTTTAGTTTGTTTTATCCTGTCTAGTAATACGTGAAATATGATGAATGTCTTTGCTAATCTAAAGCTAGCTACACACGTCAGTTTTAACTGTGTAGTTAAAACTGACGTGTGTAGGCAAAACTGTATAAAAACTGAACGTCTGTAACCGGCTTAAAAAGCTTTTTTCAAACTAACAATTTTTTTGTCTTATGTGTAGGGATCGTGCGTTTTGTAGTCCCCTACAGAATGATACAGAGGTAGAGTCCTAACGGTGTAATAGTTATATTATGTCATACATGACTTTAAATGTACAGTGGGTACGTACATATTCGTGTATGAAGCTTTAACAATTTTATGGAGTATTCTAATGTCTAACTTCCGTGTGAAGTTGCAATAGTGAATTGAAAATGTGGTTACAAATCACATTAGTATGCTCTTCACGGTGATATATTCAAAATTAATGTATTTCATTATCTCGGGCACGTGGCTTCCTTTTCCAATACTTGAATGTCAATATATGGTTTGTGTGATTAATTAAAAAATAAGTGAACAGTTCAACTCATGTACAATATGTGAAGCATGTATTTAATTAAAATGTTTTTATAATTATATCGTTTACTTACTTTTTGTAACGTAAGCCGTATCCAAAATAAATCCGAATGTTTCATAATTCTACAAAACTACGTTTAATTTGTACGAATAATAAATCTGACTCGTTTGTTCGAAATCACTTTTAGTTTAAAAAAAATCCGAGGCAACTCCATTTAAACAGAGCTACCCTCTGTGCGGGGTGCATAAGTAATTTAAATCGCTATCCTCTGTTTGTGTGAGGATTATCATGTTAAGAGAATATTAAAACCCAGTGGTTCCCGCCACAAATAATACTACGGTACCTACGTATAATGTCGGAACTTAATTTTTAAGCAAAATTATTTTTTGGACTTTTCATTTCTTCATTCTTCAACAACCAAAACCATGATATCTTGTTTTAATCATGAAATTATGTACAGTTAGGCTTATAGAATCACTCTTCTGAAAATTAGGGATTTTCGCGTTACCACCATTTGCGTAGGGGCCGTCGTATCATATTGTATTTGCCAACAAAATACAAAATTGTAATTACAGTGAGATAGCATTCGGTTCATATTTAAACGATCTGGTTAACCCGCAATTTATTCTGCATTTTTGATTACTCAACCATTCTGTATTTTATTTGTACACAGATTGTTATTCATGGAATATTTCAAAGATTTTAAAATATCTGTACAATCAAATTCGACTCATTTTTGCAACGATCATGACTTTTTAAAGGCTTTTAAAAATTTTTCGGAATAGATATTGAATAGAATATAATAAATAATTGCTATTAAATATTTATTACCTTAGAACTAAATTACCCTTAATCCATAAAGTTTTTTTTATAGTGATCAGAAACTAAATACGTATTTTTCTTTATTTATTAACTAGCGACCCGCCCCGGCTTCGCTACAGAATGGCAATGCTACAAAAAAACTGAACGTTTTATATAACAGCCATACTACCAAAAATTGTGTAGTTTTAAACGCGCATACATAGGGATATAGGGACAGAGAAAGCGACTTTGTTTTACACTATGTAGTGATAAGGATTGTTGACCACATTCCAACGTCTGCAAAAAAACATCGTATACGATAAGATTTGGTCCGGTGACCCCGGATTTAAAAGATCGTACAGGACCCAACAATTATATTGACAGGCAAACTTTATTTCATATTTATCAAGGGATAAGATAACACAGATAACGTACAATAATATTGAAGAAAAATATCAATAGTTTATTATTTGTACAAATATATTTGATTTTGTCGGAGCCGAAGGTGATTTATTGTCCAACAGATAAGAAATTTATTTATTTAGCGCTTTTATGGAGTTTGTTTAGATAACAGAAATGCTTTACACACGATTCGCGTATATTTAAATGGCATCGAAAAACATTAATAAAATAAATGTGGGCGCAGAAATTAGCTTTAAATCTATGTAGAAATATAACTATAAACTAATGGCTTCATATAATACCTAGATAATAAATAATAATAAAAAGTCAACTTCGTTCTTTCTAGTTGCTTATTATTAATCTTAAATTGTTTTTATTCTAATCTAATAGACATCAGTATTAGATTGGTATATTGTATATTTCACCTTCAGTGTATGGCCGAGAGAATCTGGATGACGTCTAGCCGACCAGATTCAATTATCTCCGAATTGATTACCAGCTGTAGAGCTGTGGTTTCCATCACAGAATCTCGCACAAACACACTCATGTTTCGATTTAGGTTTAAATTATATTGTCACTAACATTGAGCTATTCATATAACAGCTAGCAGGATTCTGCATAAATTGCTACTTAATATAACACCCGCTGAGTTAATTTAAATCTTAATGTGCCTAGTCATAAATAAGTTTGATAATTGAGTTAAGAAAGTTTGCTGATAATTTTTTTCAGGCGCTATAAGAAATATTTCACTCGCAAAAAATACGCACACCTTTATCTTGACTTAAAGCAAAAATACACTATTCAATAAACATTTATAATAAGCGAAATAATTGAATTAATACCCTGGTCTAATTCGATCTGAGAGCTACTATCTGCCTTGGGATTTCAGTGATGCCTCACCTAACAGATTCAATTACTTGCAAATTGACTACGTACGTATAAGCTGTACTGTATATATACGCAAGATGATTTAACAAACATATATATAATTTGTACTGTACAGAAAATTCTGTTATACCTATTGTCAAAGTTAGGTTATATCACAATAGTGTTTGCTAGTTACCTTTATAAAAGTTGGTATAATATTTACTAGCGACCCGGCCCGGCTTCGCACGGGTGTAAATCGGTATAATGCTGATACTAAATAATAATTTAAAGCGATAAAAATGCATTAATTTACGACATCATATTAAAAACCTCTAAATTATCAGTGTTACTCTGCTATATTGTGAATGTATTCTACATGAAAACCTTCCTTATGAATCACTCTATCTATTAAAAAAACCGCATCAAAATCCATTGCATAGTTTTAAAGATTCGAGCATATATAGGGACAAACATAAAAAAGCGTTATTGTTTTATACTATGTAAGGATTAATAGCCCAGTTAAAGCCCTACCATTTACTAAAATTAAACAAAATTTTCTAAAAATTCGATTTACCTATACTGTATCACGAAGGGAAATCCTTTAACTCATTTATACGGATCGAAGCTATCACCCGCAGGTCAGGGTGCATAAATAATTTAGGCGGTTGTACGACGCTCGTTTGCATGCGGATTATCATATTAAACTGATATCAGCGGCGTCCGTCTGCCAGCCACCGGCCGCCAGCCACCAGCTACAGATGCAAACAATATCATGCAACATTTATTAAGCAAACTCCGCGACGGGCGGCCGACACTTTTATTTAAAACAACGGTACGAATTGCACTCTGAATTCTTAATTTTTTGTACTACAATACAAGGTTTTTTTTCTCCTTTATGATGCAAAGGAATTTTACTATCCCTTTAAGTTGTTTCTGCAAATAGTTTTGTAAACATCGACCGTGTTGTAGGTGACATATTTGTAAGAGACGGGATTCTTACCACGATTCACGAATTATACCTCGAAATATCAAGAGCTTAAACAGCTAAATCGTGATAAGAACCCCATTTCTTACGAACAATAAGTTTGTAAAAATCACAAAAGTTTAAAATTGTATATCATAGTATAGGTAATTCGGTGGCAAATCTTGTCAATTACAACTCCAATTGTTTAGTGAGGTCTTAATTTTTTCTGATGCTAGAAGTGTAATTCTCCTTCTCCAATATTCCAAGTAAACCAACTTGTATGAGGTAAACAATGAGGTAATTAATAACCCTAGTGTAATGATTACATCGAAGTATCCAATTGGTATGCTGAGTGCGGCGATCGATAACAAATTTAATGAATATGATTACAGCGGGCGCGTGACTTCGCTCCGCATCCCTCGATTAACATAATTTGTGAATGAGGTAATGACTAGTGATACATTTACTAGGTGAAGAATATTTACGAATCACGGATTCTCGGATTTTTCGGAAAAGATCTATGATTTTAAACACACAACTCGTGACACATTATTTTAAACATAGAGAGAGAGAGAGCGATGGAGACTACGCCTAAAAGATTTGATAATTTTTAACAACATTAAAAGCAGTAGGTAACAAAATGCTACAACTTGGCTACTACCCGAATCGGAACGTAATATCCAAATAAAAATACATAAAACTTTTGGAGACAACATCGCACCTTCAATACACTAAGGGTGCGAAGTAAGGGTTAAACAGTCATAGAGCTACAGATAGTGGGGTCAATTGAGGCCATAGCCCGTACTTAGGACTGCATAAACAAATGAGCTGAACATCGGAAACCTTGTTTGAATACGAATCACCTCCTTAATGTTGAAGCAAGGTGCCGAATGTTGTTCCATTAATATGAATTTCTACGAACAGTATCTTAATACAAAATCTATAGTAAAACCATTGCTGGTATATTTTATTTTAATCGCAATCATTTAATTACGTTATTAACAAAAGTTACTACAACGTATTCAATGATGATATTTTTTGTTACTTTATTATGTCGTTGACAGACATTGGAGTTAAATCGTATTAGTAGTCTTATCATTTAAGGTGATGTTACATATTTCAATTCAGTTTTAGTATTTGGCTATATGACTCCTAGATTCTCAAAAAATATCCACTCCAACTTTTAAAACAGCTTTACTGCTTAGTACTGAAATGTAACTGTATTTTCACAAATCTCGTCGCAAACTTTACTAACGTGCAGTATTGCATTTGCTCTTAACAGTTCCCCAAAATCGTCTCCATTTCCAATTGTTACCGAGTTACGTGGACTTGACTTCTCAAAGTTTACCACTTTAATGTATTACCTCGGAACGGATTTTATTGTACGTTTTCCCAGTTTGAAGAAATACAACGAATAGTTGCTCTCTTCGGGAATTAAGGTTAGTAAATATGTTCTTAAAACTTTACGTATTTAATACAATAGTTCATACTTAATAAATTTATTAAAACTTTCGCGAGAAATTATACACTAATAAAGGTACCTGCACCGAAATAAACGTGAGTTAAGCTGTGTTTAATTAATTTGCATACTTAATGTTATTCTAGCTAAACTTATTAAGTACGTATTTCGAGAAATTGATAAAATATTTTTTCTTCAATGATCAAAGAAGCGATTGAAACTCTGTCAAATATTTGACCAAAATACGAATAGGATGAGGACCATGTGAAACCCGACACCCTGTAGAATAAGTATGTTAATATTACAAATATAAGATTTAGCATCTAGAAGTATTTAATATGTACATCTGCGAGTAGAAATAGAGAAACTAAATAGGAACGGACTTTTAGCTACAAGTTCTAGTGAGTCGAACATGAAGTAAAGTTTAACGCTAGCCAACCCGCAGCTAAATCATGCACAGATTTTATTGCGAGTTCTGCCAGCGGTAACTTCTTACATCACTTATTCACTATTTTACACTATAACATGCAATTTACTACGAACCCCTACTTAACATTGATTAAACATTTATAAGGGAAAAGCTTTTTAACCGTGGATTGAGGAAGGACAACTTTGATTGACAACGGTTAATATAGGTACTTTTAATTACATCAATGTCAGCTATTTGTTGGACAATTTTCTTTGGTACAATTAATTAAATTATTACGAAACTTCAGTTAAAACTAAGTTAATAAACTGCGTCAAAAAACAATGATGAAATGAGACATTCAAGTACTCGTATATACGTTTTCAAGATTAATTATTGAACGTCATCAGAAAAGAAAACATTCGTGGAAAATAAGCAACAAAAAATATTAACAAGCAGATATTCCTAGTGATGATTACCCCTTTTGTTACAAATGAATATCTGAATATTGAAAAGCTCTCATATAAAATAAATTTAAATGAACTAAAACATAAAACCGGTAACAAAGTTGTTTGAGAAGAGAGCAGAAAAAGTTTTACAAATTGGATTTGGCCAGATTTACTGTCTTGTTCGTTCCTATTCGCTCTTACAAAGATTTTGCACCTGACGCGACTTACAAATTGTATTGGCGTGCTCCGGCCTACCCGCCTGCCGTGCACTCCGTCTGAATTAATGATCTCACTGTAAATTAAGTTTATTTTAAACGTTTAACGTTTAATAAAAAGAAAAAATGTAGGAAATGGTAGGAATAGTCAAATGAGAGACTTCTTAGGAAAGCATGATCTGTTACTCGCAGCAGTCCCGTTCTGTTTGCCTTGGTGAACTATAGTCATTCTTAAGCAGTTACATTCTATTCGTATAGTCAAATAGCCATTCCTGAATAGTTACTCAATTGTTATTTGATACTTGATTTGCCATTTAGTTAAAGTTTAGTAAAGTAGAAGTAAAGTCATATATCGGCATTCGCACCTTTTTAAAAAATTACTTGGAAAGTGATTTCCAAAATTATATTATTTACCCTTCTACATCAAAGTATTGTTGCGTAATCCAATATTATTAATTTCCGTTTGGATTCTATGATAGATTTTACAGTCGTTGCTTTTGATTTTTGAAACGAGTTTGGCTTGTTTCATTTTTTTGTAAATTAATTCTTTTTTTAATTTCAATTAATTGTTCGTTAGTATTTAGTGTGCTAATGTGACGGGATAATGTAGTTATCATTGCCGTGTGTACAATTAACCCGCCATTATTTGCATCCTGACAGGCAGCCTTTGGCGCGTTATAATGCGTTAATTCACATGCAAATATCTGCCTCAATGATTTATTAATTATGCCTCATTCATGTATGCCTCACTTATGTAATCAATTGTATAGTTACTTACAATATATTGCTTACTACAAAACAACTAAACTAAAAAGAAACGTTTTTTTACTTACAAAACACTTCGGAATGTTTGATAGTAAGCGAAAAATTTCGTATTGTATGTTTCTTATCAATATATTTTGGGACAGGGATGCACACAAATTAAATGAAAATATTGCTGTAGTCGTTTGTTTTTTCTTTATAACTTAGTACATAAAATATTTGAAACAAAACAAAAGTATTGTAATAATAAAAGTAAATACATTTGCATCATATATAAAGCGAATGGAATTTTTCTTGTTTCAACTGTACGGATCATGTGGATAAATCTGCGAGCAAAAGTTTTATCCCGTTTCCTTGTGTTTGCTTTACGGAATACATATGCGAGAACTGGGTAAGGAAGAAGTTTCTGTAAACATGAGCTAATTTAATAAAATCTTACAAAGTTTATTAAAGAAGTTATATCGTTTTATATTATACTCAGAAACAAGATTAGTCTTGATCTGTGATTAAAACCTGATTTGCTGTGTTTCACTGCATCCTAATAGAACTTGGAAATAGAAACCTAATAGGAAATGTTCTAAATCTGTAATTTAACATTGTATTCAAATACAGCTTTCTACAAAAACATTTAATCAACAATAAGTTTTGTTCTATTTACCATAAGTTTACGAATATCTTCCCTTCTTTAACTCATAAATCTTAGTTTTAGTACAAATATATCCAAGTTATGTTCTTATTCCGTAAGTTTAGTTGTAACTTGAGATAGATTGTTCCCGTACACTGTAGACGCAAAAACTTTAGCGTCTTTAAGTTAAAGGACAAGAGTAGTAAATCAAGAGTCGGGGTAACTCTTATCTACAGGATCGCTATCTCTAAATTACGGAGCCGAAAGCCCCAAATTATAGGTTATCTTTGTATCTTAACATTTGCTACGATTAATTCTAAGCGTGTCTTTATTTGTTTTACACATATTTTTGTTTTAAGGTTATAAATGTTTTACCTTCAGAATTTAATACGCGTTTTCTTAACTAAAGAGATCAAGAAAATAAAAATGAAAATGCAATCTTAAAATTTAATATTAATATAAACATGAAACAGCAAATATTTCTAAGTCGAGATCTCTTATTGCACTCATAGAGCATAAAATCTTGGAAGTGAAGTGGAGACAAAGCAAAACAACGCGCCTTTGTAAGCCAATGGCTTGTTCGTAATGGGAATAGTATAAAAAATACAAAAAAGAGAAAACTCTTGTCTTCAACAAGGAACAATAAAGAAACATTGATCAGAAAAGGACCTTAAAGCAACGTAAATAGAAACTATCTAAGCAACGCTAATGAAATTCGATTGTTTTTTTACAAACGGAACTTTATTACCATACTTTTCTACAATCGGACCAATTAAATGTCTTCTTTTGTTCAGTACTTTAAGTATAAAAGGACGCTCTCAAATATTTATAAGGCTGCCGGTTTTGAAATGTCAAAGTAAACACGTACTTTGCAGTGGAGCTCTTCGGCTGAAAACTTCTTGGGCTTAATGAAGACAATAGTACTGTCTCGTTTCTTAGAACAGTATTTAATTAAGCAGTTATTAATTAAATATGTATACTTTATATGCTTTGAAAGATGAATTAACATTTGCTCTTTAACTTTATAGTGAAAACACTCGGACATTATGGTACCTAACCCTTAATAACCAAGAGTGTCAACTTTGATACCAATCTTTTAAACCAAATGTTCACATTACTATTAGTTTTTTTATAGGTTCGCTGTACGTATTTTACTGTTGTATAATATTCTTTAAAACGAAATTTAAAAAAAAAACACTTTCATAAATCAGGCATTTAAGGGTTAAACTTTTGAATTTAAAAGGTTTACAAGCGTGTTAAATCAACACTTAATTAAATGCCTATTTTACACTAGATTTCGTGATATTTTAAGCAAAATAATAAAAAAGCATATTATGACCAGATTCTAGTTCAGTTACATGCTACATATACGTTTCTTAGAAATGTAAACAATCATGAAAATCCACCGACCATTTCCAAGAAGTAGTTTTAACAAGAAATACTCGAGTCAACTACAAGCGAATCCGACAAACTTAAATGTTTGCACAACGTTCACGGCGCATTAATTCGATAGAAGATCGTTATCGGTGCCCGTATATATTACGGCAACACTAAACGGTGCTATTTGAAAGCTTTTATGGTAAGGGTTGCCATAGTAATTCGATATTTTCCAACAATTTTTCTTTTATTCGGATTTTTGTGCAAGAAATCATATATTTTTACTGGCGTCTTTTGTAGTTGACACAGTTACCTACCAGTATCAATGTGTAAGTTGTGTTGTTTGAGCTTTGTAAGTTACAAATCTAAAGACCAAAAATAATAGAACTTTGACTTGATCAAAAACTTACTTTTTTCACTGTCTTTTAGACCTTCGCGGTGTTTTTTATTTCTATAAATTAAAACAACAATACAACTTTAATGAGATTGTAAAAATGTGGCGAGCAAAGTAATAAAAAAGACAATCATCATCTCTTTGCACAATAATTTCCGGCCAAAGATTTGTTATGAAAACTTTTCATTTTTTATCTTTAATAAACAAAGTTGAGGCCCGGCCATGCTGGAGAGGTCGGTCGTTTCTTCGACGTGGAAAATGGGCACTGGCCTGTTTTATGCCACTTTCTTTCTAACGACAATCTTTCGGAGAGATTTTTGTTAATTAAAACCTAAATGCGGTATAAAGCAGCTTTACAAAGTACACTTTTTTTGTTTTACCACATTTTTGTATAACTAAGTAGTAACATTTCAAAATCTGTGCAAAAAAGTAATTTTGAAATTGAAATTCGGCGTAAAGAATAGTAGTCGGTAAAACATTTCCTTCATTATTTTTGTCGGTGTAATGTATTCGATAGACAATATCCACCTTCAGTATACGAATAATATATGAACCATTTGTTAACAAAAACAACAAAGCTACATTTATTAATTGAAGTATTACTTACATTACTTTACTCCAGATGGAGAAAATAGAAATGTAAAAAACTTTTCATTGTGTTTAACACCTGTTCTTAAATAACTTCTAGTAAAATGAAAGCAAGTAAAAATTAATGAACGAATAAAAGTGAAAAAGGTGGCGGCACACTGCCACCTGGGGCCTATTAGGAGCTGCGAAAAGAGTTAAAAAAACCTAGAGCACTCGCACCGAGCATTTTCCACTTTAAATGAATATTGTACGTGAAGTGAAACTTGGATAACACTTCTAATATAAAATTATAACACATAACGTGTTAATGTCTATATTTGTTTTGTATTTATTATTCCTGTCAAGATTTTAAATTTAAAATTAGTATGGCTATAACATAGTAGGATTCTAACCCACGACCGCTAGTTCTGTTGTCCCTTAACCTTTGGGCTATTGTTACTTACATTTACGTATGGATATATTTAATAAGTATGGAACATGTATAAAATAATGTTTAGTAGCTTAGCATACATGTTCCTTCTATAAATCATGCTCGGCGGTTATCGAGACAGGAAATAAGATCAAAAAATCCTATGCAATTTTCTATTAATTGGTACAGATTACGTAGAGCAAACGATTCACTCTATGGAATGATTAATCCTGAACCATGAGAACAGTCGTCAGCTAAAGCGAGTGGAAGTTTCCAAATAAAACTTTTAACACGCGCTACGTGAGTTCTCGATGGATTCGACACGTTCCCATATTATTTGCAACTGGTGTTGCAAATCGTTTTTTCGTCGTCTCTAATAAAGTTCTTTACTAAGTAAATTGACGTATCTGTTAATAGGAATTCTATTAGTTTTTAAAATAGAAAATATTATTCTTAAAATTGTGTATAAATATTTGACGAAATATAAATTAAAAAACTGGACTTAAATGCGACTGGTTCAAATAGACATCTTAATAAGTCATAAACTACGAGTAGTATAGCAGTGTATAATTTTTACTTTTAACTTTTACACAGGAAAGGCAACGTTATTTCGTTGGTAATATTTTTCAGCTATTTCATAATGTTTATAAATCAGGCTCTCTGTGAGCAGACAAACTCAATTTTAAAGTCACTTCATAAAACTGTTTTATGATTTTTAAAATACAAGGTGAACATTTTATGAATTCTTTGTATTCTTTAAAGGATTAGAGTCAACAATAATATTTTTGTAATACCTTATATTAAAATTTAAACAAAGTATTTCAATGTAGAATTCATTCGATCATCTTTATTATTAACAAAGTAAAACAGCAAAATAAAAAATGTCACAAAATTATATTGTAATTTATTGTATTGTAACAAACGTAGTGTAATTTTGATTAGATTTTCAAAGATAAATGCTGTTATACAAACAATACAATAGGATTATACAAAGAATATTGAACGGAATTACGTAAGTAAAATAAAGGAAAATTTCCAAGTTCTTATTATCGAACAACCAACAAAGCAAACTACATCAATCATTCGCCACAACAAGCTTTGACAAGGAAAATATATTTTCATACCTTTTATCTCCTCGATTTTATATACAAAGGAAAAGTTTGTTTTCATTTTATATTTTAAATAGCTTCTGCCAGCGTGTTTGTATGCGTTCGGGTTTATCAGGTATTATAGATGTATAAAACGAAGAAAGTGTGAATATTTTGTGTGTAGAAGGATATGTGAAAGAAGCAACTATAATCAGATATGAGGTCTGGGAGAGATGTATGAAAAAGCATTACAGACTGTGTCCTTAGAGAAAAGGGCCGAAAAATAAAAAACGAGATTTACCACTTCTGTGTAAACGTGACATGAAGGGAATTCTATAAACAACACAGTTTTGTAGAAGTTAATGAAATCATTGTATTTATTTCCTCTACCGTATTGTGTCTTCAAATAGCTTTTAAAAACCTGGAAGGTGTTTTAATCGAGCAATTTCTTTAACTCGACGCGAGTTCTAAATACAGAGGGTCGTTAACGATGTGTTGTTTGTCACACGTTTTTTCTACGACCCTTGATTGATTTTGTCTTTCATGATTAAAAATTGAAGGTGTACTTTATTTCTGGTAGGGGCCCTGCTTTTATTAGAATTGTCGATGATTTTAGGAAATATTTGAAAATATTCGTGATAAACGTTTTGTTCTACTTTTCGTTATAAAACTGAAGTTGTGAAAATATTTCATTAATAAAATGTCATATATTCAAAATAATAATAATAAAGTAAGATGTAAGTCACATTGAGGCAAGTTTTATTCGTGTAATAGTGAAGGAATATTCCCTACTTAAGTCTCGGGGCCTGGGTATTAACGTCAAAGGCTTTTGTACGCACCGTTGTGTAGCACTAAGCCTTACTGATGAAAAACGTTTTGGGCCAAGTGTACATTATAAGAAAGGGAAAACTAACTTTGCCGTGAAGTACGAACGAATACCGTTTTGATTTGTTCCCTTCAAAGAGTTTTATTTTTTAATTTTTAGTTTTTTTAGGTTTCGGGGAATCTAGTTGTTTAAAGGCTAATGTGGAGTTGAGTTTACTTAATAATATTATATTTTCTAATTAATTTAAAATAATAACACTTTACGTTAAGAATTAATTATTATAACTACAGTTTTTTTTCTCAAGAATATTAAACAATTCTCTAGCAAGAAAGGAGATTTTCATCGTTGAGAAAGATTCTTCACTTTATATTCGTAATTAAAAACGTATTTTTTTCTTTATTCTCAGCTTTTATACGAAAGACATATTGATAAAAGAAAAAAAACCGAGTTCGTCATGAACTAGTGACACAAAAAGTTAAAGTAATGAAACGTATGCGGTAACAAGGAAAAAGTTCTCGTATCAAATGAAATTTCTTTTTCGCCTTCGCTACGTGCATATTTAGCGCGACGACTGAAACTCATAACTTTGTAATAATATCACCAGCGCCAGTCACGTAAATAAAGAATTGGTTCTTTAAAGAATTATTAAAAATTCTTTGATATAAAGAATAAAGATACTAAAGTAGGTAACATTTATGCTTTGTTTTTGATCTATACTAATATTATAAAGAGACAAACTTTATATTTTTGTATGTTTCAGCATTGAAATAACTCAAGAACTACTGGACCGATTTCAAAAATTATTTCACTATTAGAAAGCTACATTATCCCCGAATAACATAGGGTATATTATTTAATTCCACGGGGGCGAAGTCGCGCACAACAGCTAGTATTCAATATATTGACGGACATTTCGATGTAATCACAAGTTGTTAATTAATTTAATTTACATTGTTAGACTGTCTGTTTTCTGATATTAATTTGTCGTGGTTATTAAATTGTCAGTAGTTTTAGTTAAGTTTGACAAGTTAGTTAATTATTTACGAGATATTACTTTTGTTAATATTCTATTATTTGTACAGATTTACGAAATCATTAAAATTATCAGAAATAATAACATGAAGAGATAAATTTAGTAAAATAATTAAGTATTTTATATCAAATAAAAGAAGAGGGAATCGTGAAAACATCTCTAAACTCAGTAATTAGTGGATCCGGTAAAAAGAAATCACTTTTATTGAAGTTTTATTTCAATTAGACCGAAATGTAGAAAAATCCGCTAATTAACGTCGGAAAGTTAATTAGCCGCCGAAGGATTCTGAATAAACGCCTCCCTTCGTTCTTTATATCAATAAAACTAAGCACCGCTCTTCGTCGTCGAGAGATATCTTGTACAAATATATAGACCTTTAAAATTATTAGATTGAAAAACAGACAGAGAAAACAAAAATCTGAGACTCCACTTACGTACAAATTAAAGTGTGAACAACTATTGTGTTACGGCGACTTCTCGTGTCCATTTCGATCTATAACTCGGTTTAAGATCATTAAACCGAATTCTCGATAGAAATTAACATTTTGCTTCTTAAGGCCGTTTCTTAGGTGAATTCGGTCTAATGAAGCCCTAGGGTAAAAATAACGTATTTTCTGCTGTCAAAAGTTAAGAAATGAAGTTTACAAGTGTATCTCTTTGTTTCGAGATAAAAGCTTGCACCATCGCATTCAGTCCGAATCTTTCGAACGATAAAGTATTTTATCACATCAAGAATAAACAAATGTAGTAAAAATACAATTTTTTAATTGAATATTTACAATTAAAATAATATTTCACAGATGTAAAGTAATAAATAATATTTAAAATTTTAATTACACAGTAACGTCATTTAAAAATAATCCATATTAATGTTCTGCAAAAGTTAATATCGCAAAATTGAGGTCGCTGTTTTAATGTCATTATATACTGAATAATGATATAATCCTTTAAGCCTATAATAAGATTTTATGGAATTAACATAAATGTGATTTTGTTTGCACAATTTTGTATCAGTATAAAACAGGCAGGCGTCCTGTGACGTGTTTTTTTCTGGACGTCTGATTTATATTTAAATTAATTTAATATTAAGTTAATGCGAATTAAGTAATAAATAGCCATAATTTAAAAAAAAAATTAGAGACCACATTTTTTATCCAGAAACCGAACGAACATTAAAATCACCGAATAGGTTTTTAAAAATCATCCCGAAATTCACTGAGTATACGTTTTCATTCATTGCCACGGCCAATAATATTTTTTTAAAGTAAAATCCCAGGACATGAGGTCGTCGACCGTTTGAATTTGTTTTCATACCAATGCTTGAATATTTCATATCTCCCAATAAAGCTTTTTCATTTACTACGTCATCTATCCACTAAACGTTATCCCCAATCTGTACTTGTGACTGCCAATCAAGGAGGTTTTATTAAGTCTAAAATATAAGAATCTAAAAATGCAAATTATGTAGATTGTGCTTACGCGTGCAGTCATCTTTTGGCTTCTTGAGCCAAATAAGTTTCAAAAATTTATTTTAAAATTTGAGTTACTTAACTTTACTGCGGAATACATTTATTGGATTCAATCTCACAAGGATAAGCTTCTAATTATTATTGCAACCGCTTCAGTAAGTATCTGCCACTCTATGAAACAAAAACATATTAAAAACATATTGTTTTACTTACGAGAACACTTACAGTCCCGTCAAGTTTGTAACGTAAAAACTTGGCAAAATGTCCCACAACCAAGTGAACAGTTAGAGTAGTTTAGTTTTCAAATAAAACTTGTGCCACACAGTTCGTTACTCGCCACCCTAACTACGTTACTGCATTTACACACTGTTTTGCTTAGTTTTTAAACGTAGCTAAACCAAATATTGTGAACATTGATTTTTAAAATGGAAAATTGGGTAGTAAACGAAACAACTGACAGTTTTGATTACATTTTAAATCGTTGGATGGCATTGTTGCTATTTAGTAAGGCTCTAGAGACAACAACAACAATTAGCATATTTTCTTCGTATCGGTATTGCGAACGTTTGTTAATACTTGATTTTGGACGAAAAAAAATTCAGGAAATAAAATTCATCAATCTGAATTAACACGAACGTGTGCAATAAACAAAAAAATAAATTGCAAATGTACCGTTCAGTCTGTTGACAACATCGTAAAGTGGAACGTGACCGAGAATAAATACGAAGTATCTAGTCAAACGTGAACTTTGGCGCCGAGGGATGATTTTCTTATGTATGTACGTCTATGTAATTCGAACTTTAATTAAACATTATTTACCTTCAACAAATGTTCAAGGAGAAAAGAAGCCGAAATTAATGTTAGTTTTAAGTTTATTGTAATTTTAATGTATTGTTTTTTGCGTATTCTGTTAATTAAGTAATCTTGCGAAATAGAAAATGATGACACTAATATGTAAACTTTTATTAACCCACTCGGAACCGTTGTGTGAGCGCTAAGTGATTCCCTAAGCGTTAATTCAGTATGAGAATTCAACTTAGCTTCAATAAAATACGAGATATTAATTTTAAAATATAAACTCAGACGTGGATCACGGTACAAAGTTTGTAATGAACACAGTATGTAAATTAAAGCAAGAAAGTTAGTCAATCCAAAGAGCAATTGAAGTAAGTTGTTCCCATTGGCAAGTGACGTGAAATCTTACCTCGTTTAACCGAGAGCGCTGTAATTAACCCGTGTAACTCGACTTGTTCCTGATTAACTATTTAAACGATACTACTTTAATTTAACTTTAAGAATAGCTTTCATTTTCCTTAAATAAAAAAATGTTTAGAACATTTTCTTTTTTTTATTGTAAGTAAAGTTAGTTAAGCAGTGGACTCTTAAGATATTCTATATGGGCTGATCGTAAAACACTTTCTTCATTTATTTCGCAAAGATAGTGAAATAATAAAAAATTGTAAATTAAAGTACACTCAGGTTACTTGATAAGATCGTAAAATGGCGCGCGTCCTGGGATAAACAGGAAGCAACTAGTCAAGTGTGAACGTCGGCGCCGGGGAAACAATTTAACCCGACTTTCATCCGCGTCCCTAGACATTATAGCTAACAGATCTTATAAACTAACTCGAGTTTTAACATAAAATTACAATAGGTACAAAATAGGTCCCTGTCAAAACACTTTTTAGACTTCTCTGGATACAGCGCCATCTTTCGTTCAAAATAATTAAAGAACTAAGAAGCACTGTGTTTAAAAGTTCCAACTACTACAATATGTTTAATAAACTATATGTTTAATAAACTTGTTTGATAAATTAAAAACAAATAATGTCTAAAGCTAAATAACGAGGAAGTTAATTGATATTAGACGTGTTTTCCTGTAAATCAAATCATAAAAGTTAATTTTATTAGTAATAAGGCACTTATTTTTTTTTGTAATAAGAAGGAAGATATAAAAGTCTTCTATTTGGCAGTCTACGTTAATCTATTAACATTAAATGAAATCGTCTACGAGCCGTGGCAATGAAAAGAAAAATGCAAAGAGTTAACTTTTTCTGTCTACACCAAGAGGGCGTTCCTGGCAGAGTTAATCGATACTTTTGTATTGTACTTTCATTACTTAATTATTTATATCATTGTTCATTTATTTCTTAACTTTAGGTTTTAATTAAAATGAAGCTTTCTGAGTATATTAAGAAAACGTAACATTGTGGTGGCTTAAAACATCACTTTTTAAATTTGTTTGTCTATAAACCTAAGTGTATTGTTATTTATTAGTCAATTTTTGAAAGTTCGCTAATAAAACAATAAAAAAACAGCAAAACTGAAACACTGATTTTTCGAATAAAAAAACAATTTCTCGTTCATTCCTACACGTTGTACGTCGATGTTATGACCAAATGCCGCGTCGCAAACAATTTTCTACAAAATATTTACAGTATGCCAATTTACGTTCAATACTTCAAATGGAAGCGACGACTTTTGCTGGCGCATTGCCAACGATTGCCGATACACCTGCCTGCTCCCCAATGTTCTATTCTATAAATTATTGCGAACAACATAAGCTCGAATAACGGGCTAATAAATAAAACACCGAAATCACCGCTAAAGCCTATTTCTTAATTATTTTTTGCCACGCCAGATTTACTACGAATTTAGTAATTTAAAACGAATACCTGATCCGTGCGAACATTGCCCATTATTTATACTCTGAGAACAGTCTTTGTGGAGGTAAAGACATATTTTCCTGTTTCCTATCCTTTTCTATTTGGATACGGCAAGCTTCAGGACATAACACACCCTCGTTTCCAAATACCTCGGCTCGGATTAAACATTTTTTCAAATCTTATTTCGCAAAAGGATTATGAAAGTGAGAAAACTTAAACATTCAAATAGTGTTTGATCGTAAAATCTTTGAATAATATGAAGTAGGTACTTTTAAACTTATTAAAGTTTCATAGGATATGAAATTTACATCGTATAAGAGGTGATATTTTCAAAAGTTCCGTATTCACTTCGATGCCGACAATAAATTTAAGTTTTGCGCGCGGAAATCTTGTAGATTTATTTATTACGTTTCAAAACAAGATTATCCATTAGGTACACCTTAATTTAAGCTATTAAGTAAAGTGTAACATAAAAAAATGTCCATTTAGTTTTACGCCATTTTGATATAATACATTTAATTAATCAAAAATTGTTCTCAAAATGTTAACCGCAATATTACATCTCATCTAAAATAAGTTAAAAAAATAGAATAACATAGATAGTCAAGTAGCAAGTACCAAGTATCCAAACAAAGGATTTACTAATCTACTCTACTAAAACGTTGCTGTTCGGACACGTTTAGTTACTAAATTACTTGCTGCTCGCCTAAAATACTATCCCGGTGCGGTCAAGGCTTAAAAGATCGTTGAGAGATTTAAGTTACAGCAAATATACGTTAAGTTACGGTAAAGTACCGAAGCAAAGGTACAAAAAGCCCTATAAAGCATAACACGCATAGCTTTACGTTTGTAAAGGACGACGTCAATACCGTATAATTCAATTCCCTTTTACTTCACCCTTACTTTCCACCCCTCGTAGGAAGGGAGCGCCGCTTTTTTTTTGTCCTCATTAATTGCTCTGATTGTTACGACGGAAAAATCAACACAACCGCAACTCAAATTGATATCAAATTATTTTTATGAAGAGAGAAAATAAAGTTTTCCTTAATTATCTTTAACATAGAAAATATGTTCCTTTGACATTTTCTAAAGATATAGATAAATTAAATGTTGGTTAATACTATACATAGCCAACAAAACCCAAAATTAATCCTTACAAAAAGTATTATTGTCAGCAGTAGGCAAGGATGAGAAATGTACACAAAACTGAGGCCTATATGGCACGCAAAAGCTTGAACCGTGTGACGAATGTTTCATAATTTAATATGTGCTTTACACTGCTCATAACAAATGATACAAAATATATCTTACGACTTACATAAATATGTTTTATTTTTGCTATGAAATTTTTAGCGAATAAACTTTTACAAGACAACGATAATGAAGTTGGCAACAATAGTAATACAACTTCATCTTTTCTATTGCATAACTCACTATATATCAATAATAAGAAAATTAAAGACTGTAACGTCTTTAATAGATAAAAAAAACATAAATATCAAAGAAAATTAAATTATTGTTGTTTATTCAGTGGTGCGTAGATTTCCATTTAGGTCCCAGACAATAACTTTGTATTTCCAGACGTATTGCACAGACCCAGTCCTCCAACAAATCACTCCGACCCCTTTTTCATCTTATAAATGTAAATAAAAGTTTTATGACGGAAAAACGTCGTCGTTTATCGTGATTCAATATTTAGACTCAGACGAGGGGTATGAATTATATTTCTAAGGTTTCGCTTCATTAAAAATAAATGAAATATTTATTAAAATCGTATCGCAAATTAGACCACCGAAGTTAACATGCAAAAGAGAATTTTTAATAGTTCTTCAAAGTTTGGTGTGCAAGTACATATACTGTATAGGTACACAAATAATATTGATAGCCTTCAAGAGGACACAAATGTTATGAAAGCTCCCAGTCTTAAAATAAATTAAATAAATTAGATGTCGTTTGCACAGTTAATCAACTTCTCCGACTTGTCGTCGGCAGTCAGTTTTTATTGAGTCTCTTTGAAATGACGACTCTTTCCTTTAATATGATTGACGTTTCTGGTAGCTTAAAGTACCCCAGGGAATAATTAATGTTCTTAAATTGCCTATTTTTAAACTTTTTACCGATAGCTTCATTGGGCGAAAAAGTTAATAGCAAAGTTTGTAACTGGCACGTAAAAAAATCATACGAAAATTAAATTTCGAATACGCTAATTTGAAAATAGAAATTCTAGTTCGAAATTCAAATCCAAAAGAGTATATCATGAAAGTAGAACAGCAAAAGCCATTAATATAGTTTGTACCAAATTCTCGTAGCCTGCTAGGATTTTCAAAATACGACGTCCATTTCAGTCCGTACTTTAGATAAAAGTTTTCCAGAAAATTCCATGAGGAAAACCGTTGTTATTTATTTCGAATAGAAAAGAAGAGTTTAATAGAAATAAGTAAATAGTTCGAAAATATCAACACTACTACAAATGTCAGTATTAAACACATTTGACACACAGGATGCTATTTTTGTTATTGTATATTGTTTAGCGAAATACTAAAGTTTTCGATGAGTAGATTTAAGAAAAGGGGAAAAAGAAACGGGTAGATAACTAACCACGAAAAGAGGTTACGCACTTTTCTTAAGATGAATTTAGAAGAGTCAGTCAGTACTAGTAAATTAGACAAAACCCAGTGCACTTTGAACAACAGTTTTTGTGCTCGTTTTATGAGAAAGGTATTAAAACAATTCAAAAAATATTTTTATTTTCTATAACAAACATGTCCGTTGTAGCGACACGCGTGACAAGCCAATTTGTGAGGGGCTTAGCGACAGGACAATTTAGCAAATTTGTACAGCGCGAGGAACGTGCAAAGTTGGCCACCATTAGTAGACAAGTGCCGTAAATCAAGTCACGCACGGAATTCGTATCTGGGACGCAATTAGTAACTCTTAATGGCAAACAAGTTTTACTTCAACGTACCGATTTTGTAGATCTACACCACGTAAAGGTGTATCGGGGAAAAATTGCAATATACCAACTTTTTATTCAATATTTTAAAAAATTTCGTTGCTTTTATAGATTGTAAACTTTCTAAGGATAATATTGATAAAATATAGAGATCAAAAACATCCATTAAAAATTGATCTGATGTACTTAATGTGTGCCCGTATAGGTTTTTTTTCTATAGGTACATGTTTTTAGTGTTTCTTCTAGAGTTGTTTTACAAGTGAACGTACATTTCGATTAAATACAAGAGCTAAGAAGAAAATTCAATTAAAAAGAGAAAAGCTCTTTGTTGTTGCGCGGTTCGTTTACCTTTTAAGATTTTTTCCAACTGAATGGGTTCATTTGTAAGTGCTCCTTTTAGCCTTTGACATAAAGTGCCAATGTTTGTGTTTGAAAAACTTAAATATGCATTATTAAAATCCGTTGAAAAAGAAAAAAAAGTTAGAGAATAAGGATGGAAAGACATTGAATAGTAGGCCAGTATTTCAATACCAAGTTTGTAACTGGCACGTTAAAAAAACATACAAAAATTTCGAATGCGCTAATTTGATTGTTGTTTGAATTTGATGTTTGTTTGTTTTTGTATTCTCAATCGTTTTCAAGCGTTCCCTGAATTATGTCCGCAATAATTTTCTTATGTGCTGCTCCCAACGCTTGGCGACATTTTACGATAGCGGTGGCTTTTACTAGAAAGTTAACATCCATTTTATTTTGGACCAGCAAATGTCACGTTTAGAGTTACAATAAAAAAGCAATCTGCATGAAATCTTGCTTTGTTATTTTGTACCTTACTTAAATACTAACATAAACATTTTATTTCAGCAACACAAAATTAGGAGTAAAAGAATTAACAGCGTCAACGTTACCCCTTAAACTTTAATCGCAATTTTGTCTTAATTTGACACGTTAAATCATTTCTAACTTGAATAATCATAACTTCGACAACTTTAGTATAACTCGAATACTCCGCTTAACGTAAATCATTGAGGATTATCCGAGACAAGCCAATAGTATGTAATAAAACACGTAGGAGCGGGAAACGTAAGCCAAGGCACTGATAGAGCAGAACTACTGCTCACTGTAATCCTATTGCGATGTCGTACGCGAATTATAGTTTGTTTCCCATTACATGTTGTTTTGGCTATTTCATTTCTCGTAGTGTATTGTTAATGATAAAGTATGCTCACTCGTATTAGACCATTACATCGAACAAAAAAAGAATCACGTAAATCGGTTCAGAACTCGCTGCTTAATTTCTGAACATACATAAAAAAGCTCATTGACTTGATAACCTCCTTCTGTTGGAAGTCGGTTGAAAACAACTCTTTCTTAACTGCAAAGAAATTACCGCGTGCGAGATAAATGCACGCACAAAATAAGCATTTAAAAATTATTAATAGATGATATAATTTAAGTTCACGCATTATCATAGACAACAAACGATTACGATGTTAAAATTACAAAAACCTTTTATTATACTCTCATTTATAAATCAAAAGTTAAACCAGTCATACATAATAGATTGCTTTAGTTACATTGGTAATGTCTGTCGGAGTTCTTTTTACTCTGATCTTATGCAAAGGGTAGGTTATAACAAAAGTCAGCGGGTTCTTTGCATAGCGCCGTAAATTTCGCGCCATTGCCGGCGCGGAAGTGAGAATGGAAGGAAAATGAAATACTTCGCCTCGGCGGTGATTCTACGTCGCGGGTTTTACTATGTTATACCACGTTACGGCGCTTTTCTTGATAATGCTAGTTACACACGAGGGCATAAAAGCTACAAAGGTAGATAGTGCCGTACTGTTCTTGTTTGAAAACACAATCCGAAAAAGAACTAGACAAGAAGTTTGTGTTTAAACAATAGGAATCGTGTGAAACTGGCATTATTCCTAAATCTTGCTATTTATAATTAAATTCGTAATATAAATACAATCAAAAAGTTTACGTATAACTCTTTACAGTTTATTTTGTGAAAGCTGGAGTTTGAAACAAATCTTATGTCGAAGTAAACGTGTTGTGAGGGAAGAGAGTTTGTAATGAGTAAAGTTATTATTCATACGCGGATTAGCGACGGTCGAGACGGTTTCAATGAAATCATTTAAACTTACGCAGCTTGCGATTTAATATCTTATGAAATATTGCTAGCGAGCTTAAGTAACGAGTTTCAGAAGAGACGTAATTAATATGCTTTTGTATTAATTTATTTGGTTAAATATGTAGGCCGTTAATTTTTTTTAAATGTATGTATGCAGAGATCGTCCATAAGAGGTAAGAGTGAACCGAACGTGTTGAACTGATATGCAAACTATCTTGACCGGTTTTTACGAAAACTAAGAATAAAATCGCTAACTTACAATAAAACCATTTCTACTTTTATTATTAAATTCTAAGAAAGTACTAAAATATGTTATTTGAATAAAGTTAAATTAGCAATTTGGTATAAAATCAAAACTTCAAGTCGAGAAATTCCCGGAGACATTGCCATAAATTCCTAAAACGTATTAAATTCTAAAGGGTGTAAATATTAATTAATTTTGTACAAGCTAAAGACGAAGTGAGCGTTCGTTCCGAATCATTTTCCAAATCCCAGGCGTGAATATTACGTTCGGCTTTGTACGAAGCGAGCTAGTGTTGGTGCCGACCTACGCAACATTTATATTTTAATATCGCTTCCTAGTTCCACAGAACAGCTAAATTGGAACTAGATCGTTAAACTTTTTCAGTTCAATTCTATTCTTTATTAAATTCTATCAAGGACTAAAAGGTCAGGTGTGGTATAATTCGTTAGCTTATTATCACATTTGAAATTAAAAGGGCAAAGACACTGCACCAGTGACTTACGAAAGGGACTAACATTGATTTTTATTTATTTTAAAGTAACCAAATTGATAATAGGATAGCATCTAAATCCACGGTAATTTTTCAAATGGGAATCACAAAAAGGGTTCCTTGAATTGCACCGACAATGACTGATGAACGGGATTGTCGGTGAAATTACAGTTTCTAGTGATAGTGGCTCCATCTGTCGCTTTGAAAGTGACTGATGTGAGGCAAATTGTTGATTACAACCGAGATATACCAAATTGTCTACTGAAATATTTTCTCTATGCAAAATTAAAATGTCGAAGATAGCAAGACAAGATAAAAATGTTTCTAGTCTAAAATATCATAAAACAAACATGGTAATAGTTATTACCATGTTTGTTAGTTAATTAGTTAATTCTTCAGCGAGCGGAGTATAATAATTGAGTTCGGAGAATTTTGTGAAATAAATACAAAAACGAAAAAATCAACAGAAGTTAATAACAACGGAAAAAGTTATTGCAGAAGAAACACATGCGGAGAGGATGAAAGATGAGTTCAATCATATTAACAGTACAAAAATATTAAGTACTAATAATAAAATCAATAAACAAAGATTAATAAAATACGACAGGAAAGCAATCAAAATAAATCGGAATTGCACGAGGATCGCCATCGAAGAGTAACCATCAAACAAACGATATTTTCAATGCCTTCCTTTTATGTCCACGAAGCGCCCCCACTCCGACCAAGCTTCTCTGCCTCGTTTTTTTTTTCTAACCAGTCAGTTTTTCATGCTTATTTTAATTCAATATCAATACAAAAGACGAATCTGGAAAATTGTGACAATGACAACGTCATCATTTATTCTGCTTAATATCTAAATATTTATGTATGACCTAAACTTGAACATCTAGGAAAAAGAGTGGTTTAAAAACAAAACTTTAGCATTATCTCCTAGATAATTTCATAATAACAGCGAACTAAATGTTTATAGATACTTTGTAGAGAGAACTTGTAGAAACAATATCAAGTTGTCTTGAACATTCTGCCTTCAGACATTCCATTAAATTCAAAACAAAATTAAATTGTATTAAGCTTTTCAGTTAACATTAAACACATAAATTGAATAAAGCATTTTTCTTCATTTTATGACTACCATTTACCTCAAAGATTAGAAAGGCATACATTTTAGTGACTATATAGTTAGTAAGTATATTTATTTCAAACAAAATTATTGACAATATTCTGTTGTTCTTAGGTTATAGAATTTTCAGGCATTTTATACCTAATCATATTTTAAGATGCTCTTTGAATACTGAGCAACTCTTATACAGGGTGTGAGCAAACTTCAATTATTCTGGCTTCCTGAACTCGACAAAATAAATCCGACATTTTGTCAGAATTTGTGAAATGCAAAGCGGGTCTCGATTTAAATGGTGGTGTGTCCCTTGTCTAACTTATTAAGTTTCTATACAGATTTTTAACCAAGTTACAACAGCAGAAATATACCCCATATTTCTTATCTTTTATTTAACCAACTAGAAGAAATATGTTTAATTTATTACACAAAAATCCTTAAATGTCTGTTATTCGTGTTAATGCCAATAAAGATGTTTTCTGAAATTAATTTGTTTACAAATGAACAGGTAACAATCTTAATTTACGATTACATTTAATGAAGCTCTTTTTAAAAGACATTAAATACTACGTAATGGAAAAAATCTTACTACGAGAAAATGTGGATAGAAAAAGCGAGAAATGTAGAGTGAAGAAAATTCCTAGTGGAGTTATTGTCATTATATACTCCATTATGTAAATGCATCCAGTAATTTAATCGTTTATATTTCTATTTCCCATAAAATAATTCATAAAAGGTATACTTTTTTAAAATAGTAAAAAACATTTTTTTTTCATTTAGGTCAAAATGTTAGTACAACAAGCTACTACATTTTTATACAAGTTTTTTTTTTTATTTCGACAATTCGTTATGTTCGAAACCACAACAATTTGTATTATTTCCTTTTGTGCCGACTAACGAATCAAAATGTTTCTTCCGTTTCAATGAAAACGTTTCGGCAATTGTGTATCTACAATTTACTTGGTGTGCGTTAAACTTATGTGTTACGTACATTTTTATTATAAATAGTTTTTATATAATTTTAAAACCTTCTCAAGACTGAAATAGAATCTATTTTTACTAATTATATTAAAAAATATTTACTTGGAAAATACTTTGTATTTTGTAAAGAAAAAACTAATAATATAAGTGAACAAATGACTACAAAGCATCGTCTGCGAAGAGATACAATCCGTGCTTCATACCCAGTCGTATCTCTACAATTGCTGGCTGTCTGCTATCCGCTATCAAACGAACAATATTTCCATTGGCTCTCTTTTGTTTTTTTGCCTATGAGAAGGCTTACACGAGCCTCTCCAATTTGCATTATTTCCTTTTTTATCGACCAGCGAATTGAATTTTTTCGTTCGTCTCGATGGCTACTTTGATGCGGAATACCAATAGCAAGCCAATGCTGAGCCTCGAGTGCGTTTTCACTTACTATTTTTATTGGCTTTTTCATTGTTACTATAGTACCATGACAAATGAAACGTTGAATATTTGCAGTCTGATAATCTGCGACTTTCTGTTTAACTTAAATATTAAATCATAAAAATATTAAATATTTCGAAGTGAAACCAACTTACATTTTTGTATCACAATAGCCTTTGTCCAGCAGTTGGTAGAAAAAGGTTGATGATGATGATGATATTCACAATAGCCGTATTAAATATTAATCTACAAAGAACATCAACCCTTCCAAAAACAACATTGTCTCTGGTTATTTAAAATACTTATCAGAGTAACATCTTTATTGACTAAATTGAAAATCTTTACCTAATATGAAACTTAAATTAGCACTTGAATTTTAATTACAAATCAAGTAAACAATTATCCCAAACTAAAAGTTTATTCATTCAAAAACAAGGCGTTCTAATTACTATGCTAAGCAAGCGGCCACATTTATCACGAAATTCGTCAAGGCCTGGCAAGTTTAAATTAAAATGTAAATAATATTGGGGTGGGCGGGCAGTTTTGCAATTAGGATGAAGTACCCCCTGTCAACTTGGACCCTAGAAGAGGTCAGTTACAGATTTCACAGCTTGAATATAAATTCTCTCTTTCATAATTCAACCTGGACCTCATTTACATTTTGCGCAATATTGTTTAATGGTAAAATTTATAAAATTTATCTCTTGTAATTTAAACGTTACGTCCACTGTTAAAACAAGACCCAATCCAAGGGTCGCTGCAGAGAATAACTGCTCTCATTTAGTACTCTCGCGCATTTCTTAACTAAAAGTTATTGTTGTAGGCATTTCTTGACAATATAACTAAAGAACTATTGTCCGAAGGTCATCCTGTTCGTATGAATGGCTACGAGGGGCATCATGCCAGTCTCGTCTAATAGACAAAACTTTTCTTATAAAGATAAAGAATCTTTACAATAAAAGGTACGTTCGGTCACCGCCAATTACTTAGCTGGAAACTTCTCAACTTAATTCAAAACAGCGGTCTCGGTGCGGTTTTAGCCTCATTTGAATAATTGCGCTTTCAAATTGCACTATTTGCCTTTAGGAAACTGTACCGCGCCATCTCCTATTTGGCTATGTAACTGCCGGGAGATACCAAAATGCACTTCCTTGTTTTAAACTCCCACTTGGAGATAAATAAAAATTAACTAACTTTAGTGCTTTTCTTTGAGTACAAAACGTGTTGATTAGACAAATTCATTACTATTTTATAAAAGCACAAAAATATAGATTTTTTTTCTAGAATGGGATATAATATGACAACGTAAGTATTTCTCTCTTACTAGATTCTCAAAGTATAATCACTAAACACAACGGCTTTGCTAATGGTGTCATTTTAATTCGATAAAACGAGTCCAGCATTTAATTAATTATTTAGTCGAACCCAGTAAAAACGTGAGAGCTTATTTATTACATCATCATTTTCAAAGTATCGTTGCGTTAGACCGCCCTATTAATGCTAAATATTAATTACACCGCAAACAATTATCGCACGTAAACATTCAATCCGGCGACCGCGCAGTAGCTGCCCCTAAATATTTTGCTAAATACGCGACCGAATTTATCTCGAATTTCGTAGGGATCGGTTGAAATTTAAATTAAAATGTAAATGTTGTCGGGTCGTCCGCCCTCTCTAATTGCGAATGAGGCGTCCGTTGTCAAACTTATCTCGGCTCAAGTTGATGACGGAGTTGGTAGCGACGATTAAAAACTGTTCGACGATGACGAAGTATAATTTGACGTCATTACCATGAACGAACGTAAAGCGCTTATGAATTTGAATGTCTTTAAACAATATTTTTAGGTCCCATATTTACCGCTACGAACTAAACATATTAGGATACAATTTAAAAAAAAGGCAATTTTCTCATTTTCTTTGTATAACCATAGACAACCGTAAGAGACAATACAAAAGTCACGTCACGGCGATTAGATATCAGGGTAAAAATGGATCTGATTTTCATTATATTGGTTAAACAAATAATTAAAAAACATAATAAAATAACTGAATGTTTTTATAAAAAGAAAAACAATATAAATAAATAAACAGATAATTAACCCTTCAAACGCGTTGAAACATTTTCACTTTGATATAAACATTTCCCTAAATCTCCAAATACGACATCACTCACGAATTACGAAAGGTCATTAATAAGTAAATGGAGTTTATTTTAATCCTTACACCCTATTATATCCTTTTTCCATTAGCATCCATTAGCTTTCAAGAGAGTACGTTACCGTTTCGTATTTGGGATTTGGTTAAGGATACTTTACCCTTCACAAAAAGAGAAGAGTAAACATTTTCAACCCAAAAAAATATACGCTTTCTCTTGTTACATTATTATCTAGATCAGAAGTAAAATACTCTATTTAATATTAGCCTGGTTTTCGGGACCAGTTAAACGTACGTAAATACAGGAGATAACATTATATAGTAATTAAGAAAAATATTAAACTTGACCGTATTGTTGCTAAGTGTTAATTCTTAGAGAAATATCGTATTTACTATTAAAAAAAAGACGCTCACAAAAGTGCGCTTAGGTGAAAATATTATACGTAAGTAGGTATTTATTAATTAACAGTTTTAAACTTTAGTTTCGAATAACTAAAATAAGCAACAGCCAAAAATAATGACTACTCTATTACTTCTACACAACTAGTAGCACTAACAGAGTATAGTTACATAAGGAGCCTGAAGCCAAACTTCATCTCGGCAAGTTGACTTTAAGTTAAAATTCTCTGTCAACACTATGATGAAGCAATCCAAACTGCAAATCCAGTTAATTGCTACAAGAACATTGGAGACCTTTCAAACTAACACGAACGAGAGACGGATATTTAAATATTTATCTTGCTACGATACTTAATGTAAAATATACGTCTCAAGCTCGTATTTAACTTTGTATTTAAAGCAGACATTTTTATTTCGCCACTATACTTATAAGCATAAGAAGATACATTTATTTATTTATTTTAAAAATTACTCATCCACTAACTTAACCGAATAACCAAAATTATATCAAAATATATTTGCCGTACATCGACTTTATTATTACATTAAAACTATTTATATCTAAGTTAATTTTATTAAATAGTCGATTTAAATGTTTTTTCTTTGTTAATTAGTATGTAAACCTAAATGACATTTGATTATTAATTAAATTAATTTATGAGATTGACTTATAATGTTATTTACATTCTAGTCACATTATAGTAATTTTAAAATAAGCGTTTGATAATTGTGTATGCTTTTCTTTTTAATTTAATGTCCCTAAAGTAAAGTTGTGAATATGAACAAATAACTTACCTCCATCAGTCATTCCAAAACCATAACAATCACAGTAACAATCCATTAAAATTAAATCTATCACAAAATCACTAAAATTATAACTCCAATAACTTTAAACTACTAAACAATCTTTTAACAACTCAGTAGCATCTATTAACTTTCCCAAAGTACGTAATATTTTTCCGCGATCCTTGTAGCGTCGGGCTACGTGTCCCCTCTACGCCGTTCCGTTTCGCACTGGCCGCTTTTCCAAGCAACACATGATTTCCTAAACCACCCCGCGAACTCGGTCGAGGGTGCAGAACCTTCACACAGTGACACCGGGGCTACATAATAGCAGTTCGTTAGCATACCCAGTCGGCACACGCGAAATACTCGCTTATTAAATAATTTCCCCCACAGCGACGGAAACGCCTCCTAAATGCTTCCGATAAATGAAAGTAGCGATATGAAAAGATTTTGCCAACACATATTTTCTGTATATTTGAATATAACATAAAATAAAAGTAAAGGTATTATTATTCATAATTATATCCAAATTTTAGGTCGATATAAAACGAACATGTTGGCGAAGATAAAATCATTTTTTTCCGGACCCGTTTTAAGCCCAAAACCTAAAACCATAGTTCCTAAATATACGCTACCTATGTGATTTTATATTCCATATGCTTCTAATTCGAGTATGATGTTTGTAACTATCTAACTTCTAACAAACATTGAAGCGTTAGAATTCTGCATCATCAGGCATATTTTAAAGTTTTGAAAGTATTCCAATCACGATGTTGGCCGGCGGCTAAGTAAATTGTATACGTGCTTGGAGAGCTGCCGAATGGGTCGGCGAGCCGCAGCCACACTCTACAACCGCAACTTACACTTACTAATGCTTTGTCATTAATTGTATTTGCCAACGGTCGCCGGAGTTCGCCGAGGTTAGGTTCCAACAACAATTTATTGACCGCTAGCTACTGTTTATAGAGTAATAGTAGGACAGTATTAGTGAGATAGTTCACATATGACAATAAGGAACAAGCGGGCGAACTTGTAAGCAATACTCTTGGTGAACTAACTTTTATAACAATTACTGCGTGAAATAAAACGTGGTTTTGAATTATCAAAACTTTTGTAGTGACTTTTAATGGGTCAAAGCTTCTAATAAGTACCTTCGTATAAGTAAACGTTGTAGTTTTCCTTGTTTTTACCTGCTTTATCGAGAAACTAATATAGCATTTATTTTCTCTATGAATTACAAGCTGTTTCTCGCGACTTCGTCGACGTGGAATTATACAATATAGCCTATAATAATAATACTCGGGGATAATGTAGCTTTCTATGAGTGAAATATTTTTTTAAACGGCCTAGTAGTTCTTGAGTTATTTCAATACATATAAAAATACAAAGTTTCTCTCTTTATAATATTAGTACAGATTTACATTTGCTTCAACTTGTAAATCTGTATATACATTTCTAACTAAAAACCACATAAGCTTCAGTTTTACTGGAATACTGTTACCGAAAATAACATGTTTCCCGCGATCCTCAACTAATGTGTAAGACGATTTATTATTCAAATGTGGAAAATACATTAATATTAACGAACAACATACAGTTCCTTTCATATGTTCATATCTGTATATTAATCAGTTTAATGTATTCCATATGTAATTTAGTTTTTTAACAAAAATACACAACATTTTCGATGCCACAAATTATCATTTTTAGAATCGAATAAAATGCAAAAAGAACTGACGTTATAAAAGATTAATTTGTCTGTCATTTTATTCATTTGTTTACACTTAATTTCTTGCTTGTTTAATTCAATTTCACTTCGATTTTAATACCGTTTGTCTCTTTTTTCTAGTACGACGCAAGCAATAATAGAAATGACAGCGTCGACAGTAAACAAAAGCTATGATGGTCAACAAGAAACCGCATGACCGCTGTTAAGTAATAAAAAAGGACGTGATGCGGAAAATGCAATGCTGGCAAACTTAATTACATTGGGATTGACATTACATTCTATGTTTGTTCTATCATATGGATACGGCTTCTTAAGTACATTAATTTACCGCAAAACGATGATGAGAAGGTTTTTTATTTAACCAAGCGAAATCGAGCGATGCAATTTGTAATTTTTTGTTGATCTTAATATATTAGTTACCGTAAAGTAAGCATACTTTTACGTAAAAAAAACACCTAGAGCACTATCTTAAATAAATGTGAATAAAAAAACAAAGCAAAACGATATGATAATTACCTTATTTGTCTTTTAAAAATGTATTCTATTTTCCACTCCTGTAACAATTCACCTTATATGTACGAATAAAATATCATGCGGTTAAGTTCCGTTGAAATTTCCGACAACTCGTGAATTTCATCGTCAAGCTAAAACGATTTCCTTCGAACTTGTTCTCATATGTCTTTGACAACAAACTTGAAATATTCATTTTGTCGTCGGAGCTACGCTCGAGGAAGCCACTAAACTTCCTTGAATACTCACGTTTTACTGCACAGTTGGATTGCTTAGAAATATATAAATGCGATTGTTCTATACCATGACAATTACTTTTGAATTATAGTTTCCTCCTCGTGTACGAAAACGTGTAGTTCTCTGTTTTATTTAAATAGAGTGAGAGAGACCGCAACATTTATATATTACATAGAATTCACTAAAAATATCTACACTATCTTTTTAATCTAATTGGACTCCACAACATCACCTTAGGCCGAAATACATATTAAAGTGGTATAAAGCTGCAATTTAAGCTTTCGCTCGGTGAAATTACGACGTATTTCCTCTCCGGATAGTGTAAATCTATCTCTAAGCTCCGATCTCCCAGCGGTAATGTTACAGCGCGGATATGATCACAATCAAGCTGAACATTCATCTCACTAAACACAGTTTTGTATAAGATCGATTCGTAATATAGTATCAATTAGTAATATAAAGTTATTGGTGGTTGAACTTTTTAAAATGATGCAATTAATAACCTAGTGATGCAAAAAGTGAAAAAGCATCTTATCGAAATTACATCTAGTTGCATGAACTTGAAACTTATTAGTAAAATTGCTGATTTTAACGAGCAGGCGCTAACCAGGACTGGTATTCCATAATTTTTTACCCATGTTGATAACAAAACTCTATTGAGTTGAAAATATTATTAAAAAACTTTTATTAAACAGGTACATATTTTTGTATAATGATTTTATAATGTTAATTACTTAAATCTGAGATAATTTATCCATTTTGTGCTTCTATTAATTGAAATAAAATAGTTAATAATATTTTAAACTGGTTTAACTATTACAATAGCAATAACCGCTACCGTAGAAACTACGGTAATGAGATTCAATTACAATTTGTGTCACACTCATATGGCTTCAAATCTCTACTTAAATCAACTTGCTTCCCCCTATACATATTTCAGGTAATTATAATATTTATTCATCATTATATCTAATCCATACTAATATTATAAAGAGAGAAACTTTGTATTTTGTGGTGAAGGAAAACATCGTGACGCAACCTGCACATATCGGCGAAAAAATTCAAAGATATGTGTATTCACGCAAAATACGCGCTAGTCGTGGAGTTACGGAAAATGGAGCCCATCATGGGTCGAACCTTACCTTAAGTACCTTACTTTATGGGCCGATTTAAAAAAAATCTTTTACTATTAGGTAGTGACATCCCCGAGTAACATAGGCTATATTTTTTAATTCCGCGTGAAAGAAGTCCCAAACAATAGTTAGTAATTAATATGATAGGACCATAATTACTTTGATTAAAGTTAAGTAATTTAATTAAATAATTTTACAATTCATTTTTTTTTATTTGATCATAATGTATTCGTTTTATGGAGTCTCTGTTATTAATATTTAGGTACTACAAATATCTACAGCGATTTCTATATGAAACGATTTTGTAAATATGCGACTTTAAATAAATGCTTTGTTGTATTTGTTCAGTTCAATATTTCTTATGCTGTGTTGGCTCGTAAACTACTTCAATACTAAACATTTTCCCGACTGAAATCATTTTTCATGAAGTGTTGAGATTTCGCTGGAACTTTTCTAAATTCTAAGCTTAGAAGCTCGTAGCAAATGTATTCATATATTTACGAAACTGTTAGTACTCGATATTATTAAACTAAAATGTGCCAACATTTTGACCAAATAAATATATTGTAAATAGGTATAACTTTATTTGATACTAGCTGTTTCTCGCGACTTCGTCCGGATGCAAATAAAAAATAGAGCTTATGTTACTCGGGGATAATTTAGCTTTCTAACGGTAAAAGAATTTTTAAAATCGGTTTAGTAGTTTTTGAGTTGTTTCAATACAAACAAACACACAAATCTTTCCTCTTTATAGTATGACTATACATTTAGTCTGTATTGGACTGAGCAATTTAAATCGAGTTACGAATATTGTTTTCTTCTAGTTTCCATTAACAAACAATCCAGGCCCTTGCTACCCTTATAATTAAATTTCAGTACAAGTTCCTAATATCCGGCTCTTTGTGCCTTGACTAATATTGAGTTTGCCCGGTATCATATTTGCTCTAATCAAATTGTACTTTTAGATATAATTTGTAATTTAATATTACGTGTAATCATACGTTACATTTACAGTTAAAATAGAATAAACTGATACATTTAGATGGAAATAAATATTTGTGCAAAAAATTACAATAATACATAAGTACTATTTTTTTTTATTTACGTAAAACTTATGGCAAAAATATTGCTTTAAAAATCTATATCGATTAAATTGAACTTTTTTACGAGACGAGACGAATTTTATCCGTTTTAAAAATATAAAATTCATCCAACTTAATATTGTTTTTTGCAAAAAGTAATAATTTCAAATGCACAAAGTTTGTAGACGTACTTTTTGAAATTGCACGTCGGGTGAGAGAAATTATTTTTTCAGTAGAGAGTTACTCGCCCAAACTCGCGCCGGCCGCAGGATGCAACTCATTATTAAAGAACATTTTAACTCCCCGACAAACTTTTACCTTTCCATTTTGAAACTTTTAACCGCCAGATATTAATTAGCTAATATGGAGATCATTTAGATATTTTAACATTACAAACAAATGTATTTACTATGGTTTATTATAAAATGTATATAGATTAAACTTAGGTGAAGGAAAACATCGTGATGCAACCTGCACATATCGGCGAAGAAATTCAAAGATATGTGTATTCACGCAAAATACGCGCTAGTCGTGGAGTTGCGGAAAATGGAGCCCATCATGGGTCAAAACCTTTAACCTTTAACCTTTATAGATTAAATACGTTTTGTAGTAGTAGAAAAAGAATCACGTAAATCGGATCGTAACTCGCTGCGTAATTCATTAAAATAACTCATTGACTTGATAACCTCCTTCTGTTGGTAGTCGGTTAAAAAGAATAAATAAATACTTACCTAAATCGATTTATTAAACAATTTGTTTCTCTTTGTTTTAATATTGCTTCTGTCACATTTGCTTTGATTTAAAACTGATTTAAAAGGGCCAATTACGGTTTGGATTTAACGCGGCTCAGCGGCTGGTAGCTAGATTTATACCGTCAGCGATATCCCGAACTAATTGCCGCAAGCAACTCTGCAAAATTTAGGTTACATTTTCCAAAGGTTTTACAAAATGAAGTCGAAGCAAATCTAATATTGTAATGGACATTTTTCAAAGTATAAGTAAATGAAATAAAGATATTAAATCTCGATTACATAAGTACTTACTATTACAGTCGAACCCGGATAAGCGAGAATTTAAGGGACCGCAATATTTGTCCCGCTTATAGAGGTTTCTCACTAATTCAGTTCTCGCTTATCCAGGTTCGACTGTATAACATAATTAACATTGAAACGTATATCATTAGTCATTACGTAAGCAAAAAACAACGATATCCGTAAACAAGTTGATACGCCAAAGGTTGAATCACACGCAGTCAGTGAGGCAAACCTATATAGAGATATTGTTTATTAGAAAGGCACGTAAATATATTTATTGTTACCGTGGATTTCGCCAGTCATAAATTGCAATCCATAGAAGCAAAATAGAAGGAAAGAGAAAGAGAGCGAGTCATATAGACCAAATAAAAAACAAAGTGGACGTCGTGTCGTATCAGAAGGTCAAGTTGTTGGCATAGGAAAAAGAGGGTTGGAAAGGACTCCATCGACAACGTTAAAAACCTTAAACTAAAGAGGAAGATGTGTAACTCACTTAAAATCTTTCATAATATTTTAGTACTAAATAAAGATTTGCATTTTAATAGCTGAAAATTTGATAATGATTTTAATTTTCAATTAATATAAAAGTGACATAATAATAATGATATGATAAATTAATAAATAACCGAAATGAAAACAAACGATCAATCATGCGTTGTCAATATAAAAGCTTTCGAATGCTTATTTGGTACACTTTAATATTGCATTAAATTGCGCGAAACAAAAATTATAATACAAAATACAGATTCAGCAGCAACTTACAATATTATTTTCCATTGATTGAATAGCCTACAATATTAAAAAAGCCTTAATTCCTTTGCTGAGCATGAATAACATTTAAAAGTGTACTTTTACGTGCCCCAAAGTACTAGGTTTCTTGTAGACTGTAGTTTAGTCGTTTGGCTCGCATAAGATGCAGTTAAAATGTTCCTCAGAGATCGATGCGACAGCTCGAAGACGGAAACGTGTAGAAACTCTACCGGAATTTACTTGTAAAGAAAACTATAAAATTCTCACGTTATTGCAACTTTTATTTGAGCATATCTATTAAATATTATTAAGAGAGAAACTTTGTATTTTTGATTTTTGTTTGTATTGAAATAACTCACGAACTACTGAACCGATTTCAAAAATTCTTTCACCATTAAAAAGCTATATTATCCCCGAGTAACATAGGCTATATTATTTAATTCCACGCGGACGAAGTTAGTTCGATACAAAATTATATAAAAGTATACCAAACCGAATTCGAAATAATTAACTCTGTTTTGTAGTTATTCTTTTTACGTGTTGAAGAGCATAGAAAACAGATACGGAATCTAATTACAAGCCCACTGCACATCAGCCTTTACAAGATAATCAATTTCACTTTTTTAATTTTAAACCGTAAAGTTCCATTTATAGCAGATGTAATTCCTGTAAAACAAACTATTCGTATTCAATAAGGAATGTAGAGATAGTTCTGTAGTTACTTATAAGGATTCAGGCGACATACCTTCTACTCATTGTTAACTAGCTATCTCCCGCGTCTTCGTCTGCGCAGAGCTAAAAAAACATAGCAAATACAGTAGAACCTGGTTTAGCGAGAGTCTAAGGGAACGCGATGTTTGTCTGGCTTATAGAGATTTCTCTCTTATTCGTTTATCCAGCTTATGGAGGTAGCCCGTGGGGACCATAGAATGACTCGCTTATAGAAATTTCTCGGTTATCGAGGTTTGACTGTAGCTTATGTGTTCTACCACACAATGTTCTACAGCAGTGAAAAATTTCATCTAGATATTTTTAGGCGTTTCAGGGATACCTTCATACAAACATTCATCGGTAGTAACTTTCGCATTTTAATATTATTAAGATAACATTACCAGATATTAAATTTTCTTCATCACCAGCTGCATCATCAATCACACACTATCACTCATACATTACACTAGTTACAGTTTTAGCAAGTAAAAAGTATTATCCAACTTATTGCAATCTCGATTTATAACCTAAGGGAAAGCGATAACTTAGTTTGTTTTATTAGGAGGGGGGCCACTAATAGCCAATCCCACGCTCCAGTACATTGATAGTCAGACTTCTGAACGCTTGAGTAGGCTAACTGATAATACTGTATCTTTTTACAGCGACGTCTTTCATTAATGGAAAAGTCTTTTGCATATCAGAAATAATATGTTGTTATCCTAGCATCAGTTTTTAAAGCTAAAAGTAGAATGCGCGATCTGCTCTTAGTCTGCTCTTAATAGAAGCAAATTGAAAATGTACATTTTGGTATTATTATTGACAATAAATCGAGAACCCCATAAGCTACAATTTACATTCATAAATAAAATAAAATATAAGAAAACACATCTTCTGGCTTGCTGTTGATTAGATCAAGGTCCTTAGGTCTCTACCCATCGTCCTTTATTTAAAAGCATCAAACTGATCGCAAATGTCGTTTTCTAATAAATATATTTTCTTTTAAATGTTTTTTATCTGTTAAGAAATTAGAAACAACATCAGGATCTTCTTCACGTTGATTACTTTTGGTTCAATTATTAAAACAACATTAACGTTGTTAGCTTGAAGTTGAAACAGGAACTATTCTAAAGTTTTATCGTACTTTGAACGTTTTCTTAGAAACTAGCGAGTCCACGTACAAACTTGTCGCATTAATCTCCCAGCTAAGACTTCGCTCTCACTCCGCGCCGCAAATGTTTTCAATTCAACAACTTTCATTAAATATACGTTGTTGCAAATGAAGATATAATTACATGGCTACATCGTAAACAGTTGTATATTAGTACTTACTTATGTAAGCAACCCATTAGGATAGTCTTTTAGTCGAGTAACTAGTAGCAAGTATCCGAACAAAGAATTTATTAATATACTCTCCTAAAATGTTACTGTTCGGACACGTTTAGTTATAATAATACTCGATTAAAATACTGTCCTGATGCGTTCAAGGGTTGAGGGACAGAATCTTAAAGATAACTAATAAATGGTAATCTCTCTTTGCTTAAATGAGTTCAATTTTAACTTAAAGGAACTATTCATAATTGAACTGAAAATTAGAAACAGCATAAGCAATTAATCAAAGCTAAATTAATTCATGTTAGTAATTATAAAAGAACACGTACCTAATCCTTTAAGCAGTGTTATGAAGAAGGTAAAACAACTGTCATTTGACGGTAAATAGGGACAGAGCTTTTTTATCCGAACGCAGATAAACTTTGGCAAGCATTATTAGAATCCTTAATTTCTTCCTTGATAATATTTTAATATTCCTGCTGCAGCATAAAATGTTTGACCGATTTTAAAGAGCGATAATAATAGTTTAATAGGTATGGTCCCCAAAGCATAAGAGAAGTACAGTTAGTCTCGTTTTTGAAACAAGTTCTGATGAAAAAAGCGCAAGCAAACTTACCCCATCACCACCCTTATTTATTATTTTCTTTTACGTAATATAATACTTAATTGCCTCAGAATAATAGCTTTTAAATGAACCATCTTGAAATATACAATTACACGGTAAAATGATTGCATCTCGGCAAAGCAAAATCAATATTTCGTTTGTGTTACACAATTTATACGGTCCCGATTTAAACATTTTCAAGTTGATTTATTTCTCCGAGAACAAGATTCAATTAAGATGAATGTCAGTGGAAATAGCAAATCGCGAAACATTTTTTTTTTTAAATCATTTTAACTACATTTATTAGTACTTGAACGTCCTCAGTTCTTTCACATTCTGCCTAATCTTTGTTTTTTTTTCTTTTTATGTTTCTTATTGTTAGAAAGCTTTTAAACAAATATCACTCTAGTGGAAATGTATTCCTGAACATTAAGCGGTATTTGAAAGATATTCAATCCACGATCTGCGGCTGTACATTTTCCCCGGTGCTCCAATTTCTTTTTTATCCTGAAAAACCGAATTTCACACACACCTCATTAAGCAAATGTGAAACGTCGGCTTAAATCCACATCGCACTTTACTTTTATGAATATTTATGGTTGGTAGTCATTAAAGAATTTTTATTTATCCCAGAAAAAAACACACTTTGTAGATACTAATAGAAAACACAATATGCATCAGATTTCTGGAGTTAAGACTCCAAAAGAGAGGTCAAATTTAAGTAGAAGTTACAAGTATGTTCTTTTAAACTGTTAAAACATCCAATGTTGATTAAATATGACGTAAATAGCCGTGCACGACAGAAGTTCATCTTAAAATATACATAGTATTTTCTATTTCTAACATTGAAATAGCATTATCGCACACCATACCAAGTTATCAAAACTACCGAAACTCTATTTTCAAATCAATAATATTGATCTTATTTGAGTAACGTGTGAACATGGATATCTGATTTACACACGCTATCTTTTCGTCTACAAACCTACGTTTGCTCTTTAGTTTTTAATTAAGAAAATTCGTCACATAAATGAGTAATAAATAACTCAAAATGAGTCTAAATTATGTTATGGACATTGAGTGTAACAAAGGGTCATTCTGCGTACTACTTCGTCTCTTTGGCACGATCCATTGTTCATTGTGAGTGAAAAGAATTCATTCAGTTCTGCAGAATGAACGAGTGGATATGACACGATACGTCAGGCGAGACCGCGTGCATCGCATTGTTTTGCATTTTACTTGCGTGGCATATTTAATTTTATCTCACGCATGCATTGCTTTTAACATTTTTTTTAAATACGTTAGTTAAACCGTCTTGATATTTTTAGATCGCAGATGCGTTGCCTACCCTTAATTTACCTCCGTTTTTTTTTTTTTTTACAGGGTGAAATCTATTTTAGATCCTAGTGCCCACGGGGGGAGCACATATCGGTATGTGGGACTCACCCTCCTAGTGAGGGCATACCGCACTGAACCACCTTGTTCCCTCTTGGCCATTCCTGTGGACGAAGCGGGCACGGAGTAACTTCCGCGACGCCCACTGGCCGCCTCAGGAAGAGGCCCTCGAACGCCCTTAAAAGGGCGCTGCGCCTAAAGGCGCTCCTCGGAAGACGGCACCGTGCAATGCGGGTTCGGTCCCCCGCCCTCACCCGCTGGTGCCGCCGTGGTTTATAGAGACCACACCTCGTGACCCCGTCTTAATCAAGACGAGGGCCCGCGGTCCCGGGAGTTATCCCGGGATTACGCGAGGGACGTAGGATCACACGCATCATGTACACTCTGAAAACAGAGTGTAACTGATGCGTGCTCCCTGAGCGTCCAACCCTCGGCCGTCTGGGAGTGCAGGTGGGTGGGGCAAAACCCCACCCATTGGCACACAGACAGCCCACCTCATCGCAACGACGGTGCGACCCCGCAGAGCCGCGGAGGACAGGGAGAGTGGCGCACCGTAATACCAACACCCCTCTTCCTCCGCGGCTCTCCCTCTCCGTCGGCGGGCACGAGACCACCACCGACCAGGGTCCACACACCGGGTGTGTGTCCCCTCCTCTACCAGGCCTCCACAGGGTGAAGGCCTGCCCGCGAGAGCCGGCCGCCAACCGGCCCTCCCTCCCTGGTTCCTCTTAGCTTCACCGTGTGCCCCTCACGGTTACTAGAGCCCCACCGCCACGACAAGGCGGGAACCGTTGGTGGGGTTAATTTACCTCCGTAGATTAAGGGTAGGCAACGCATATGCGATTGCAGACGTCTATGGGCAACGGTCGCTTTGCTATTTCAGCGAATTAAGGTAGCCGCTTGCTCGTTTACCACTTTTTAATGTAATAAAAAATATATATATTTTGCAATCATAATTTTCTATCAACAACAATAACAAACTTAAACTTTTAACCTTTATCCTCTAATAGATCGTGGTGGTAATGACGGAAACCGATACTTCTATTGTAACAATAAACGAAAAACATTAGTGATGTGGCATAATTTCTGGTTTATATTTTCTCATACGTCATAAAGTAATTTTCCTCAAGCAAAAATGTTTGTCACAAATAATTTCTGCGAACATTGTTTGTTTTATGAACGGTTATGAGTTATTTCTGAACGTGACAAATGACACTAACCTGTTAGAGCTGACCTCGTATAGTTTAATCAAACACGTATTTAATATTCCTTTAAACGGGCCGTAATAAAATAGCAATAACTCAAAGTGTTAATATAGAATGATAACTATTCGATACAAACATTATTACTACTATAAATAGTAGAAACATGGAGAAAAAAGGATAAAAGTTACATCATGAACTATTGGCTATCGTGTATGTTTTAGGATTAACAAACGTTACATACTTTGATGGTAGGAAGGATAAATATCAATCAACGCAACTAAGTCCGTAATTAACTTTACAAAAGTCTAGTATCCATTTATTATGAATTTTAGTTTTTTAATGGTATTATGGGCCGAATGCCACGGTCTAGAGGCCAGGCCCCAAGTCAATTGGTAATAAAGACAAACAGCCGGCGTTTGTGACCGTCGTCGTCTAATGAACAATTACACCAGTTAACTCTTGACCGCAATTAAACGCTTGTATTTTTAATATAATACTGCTACACTCTCATCAACAGGTTACAGAACACTCCACACTTTTGTAACAAGCTTTCTTAGTCACGCGCAGGCCTTACCTTTTTACTACCGAACTATTCCTCTGTAATCTAGGCTCCTCATTAAATTATTCCCATAACTAATTAACCGTTCTCTTCAAAAGTCCCAATTTATATTAACACAGTTAACACTTTATCAATTGAAAAAAAAGTTATCACTAAATTCTAAGTACAACCATTGCACAATAACAAACTAAGTTCGATGACGTCACTTGCTTATACAGTATACAAAAAAGTTTACACCGTGTAATAAGTTAACTAGTGTTAAACATAAATCAACTTAGTTGCTTGCTGTAGAAACAAGAACGTAAGCGGGGTCGTGAGAATTATTTTTTTATTAAACTTTCTTCAATTGCTTATCATCTTTGTGTATAAAGTTGATAACTTAGAAATGCTGTTATTGGGAATAATATGCTAAACAAAAAAAAATAATTATTGAAAAAAGTAGCTTAAAACATTGTCGGTAATTACGTGTTTCGTGGTCAAGTAATTTCTAAAATGAAGATAATTTTGTATGAAGCTACAACGAATAAAATTTCTCCTTATAAGAAAATAAATGTCGACTTTATTACAATAGTCAATAGTTCTTTAACGTCATCATCTGTGTGTGTATAATTTTTAACATTTACCAAGTTATCCATTTGTTTTTTTTCGAAACTATTAAATGGGATGACAATATTGTGTCTTGTGGTGTTTGGCAGTAAAACATACGCTTATATTGTAATGTGTTGAAAAATAGGTCATGTGTTTAACTTACTATAAAATATTAATGTTAATTTTAAAGGTGGACAAAAACATTTAAACCCAATTAAAGCTTTCGTTGACCACTTGACATAACCGTGGCACGGCCACAACGATGACCTACATTACAAACTAGCCTCAACATTTCTTTAAATTAATAAAACATAGATTCTTACTCCTTTTCATTCCACTCAAGTTAGAGGGTAATGATTTCCTCATTTCTTAAATTTTTTTTCTGTTGACCTAATTACAATATAATGCAAGCAAATTTTTATTAAAATAAAAAAATTGTCTTAATACTCAATACGCCTAAAATAACTAAGTAATAATAGAGAAGAATATTGTCTCATTTAGAAATTAGAAGTTAGACACCGCAAGGTTGTCGGAATTACTTCTATGGGATATAGTAACCAGGTTTCGCAATAAAGGTGATAGTTTTTATGCCAAAGTTACTTACTACATAGTACAGTCATAGAAAACCTACAGGCATCAGTCACTACATCAGTGGTAGAACACGTACGGACCAAACCAGTCTTAGTACCTATTCTACTTGCCGATAACATGCGCTCGCGCCGTATTTACTCCGTTTCTAGTTGCGTTTGCCAGTCACGCGTCAGTCGTCGTTTCGTAAAGTTGTACCTGCGCGCGCGCATCTTTATACACTTCGAATCTTTTTACAAAGGAAAAGTGCTGTGATCCTCAATTACAAATATCGATAATTTTGTGAACGATATTAGTGAAGTGAAAATATGTGATATTACATTTTATGTTGTACCTACATTATTGGAGGTCGGATTTACCTTTTAGCGGTAAGATTTTTTTATTTACTTTTACTTCATACAGTTAAAACATAAATAATTAAATAAGTACAAATCGATTTATTTATTATATTAATAAACTAATTAAGATGCTTACTATTTCCATGTGTCCATTGTGGTAAGTAAAAACAATAAAAAGTCAACTTGTTGAATCGCAAAACCATTGGTATGTTTTGCGACACTTCCTGTTGAACTCAAGAACAATGCGGCAGTCGTGTGCCGAGGAAACGTAAACAATAATTTCACAATCTTTGACAACACCGAATTACATAAATATTTAAAATTCATTATATTCATTTAAGTCTTACAACACCGGACGGATATAACGCAAATTTGGTTATCTATATGGTAAATCGCAAACGCTAATTTCATTGCCCACCTGAATTGAAAATAAAACATTTAGAAAGTCAGAAACACATATCATTAAAATTGCGAACATATTCGAATAAAAATACAAAGAAATAATGTCAAAGTATATGAAATCACGTTACGAATACTCAAAGAAGAGAAGAGAATTTGGACGACAACCTCTTTTCCAAGTAGTTCCCGCAGAAATCTTAGACTCGATATATTCAAACGAAGAAGAGCAAAGACGGTACATACTCCGCAACCCGGTACACAGAGAGGTGCAAGCGACAATGCCGCAATCGGAACACGATGCGAACACAAAGGAATTGGTTATTCACGAACAAGGCATAAATCATACGGAAGGTGGCTGGCCGCGTGATGTCCATCCGTACAACGAAGATCATGTAACGAGGTACAGGCGTCGTGTACAACATGAAGACGGTTACGTCAACACAGTCACCAGTCTTCATCCCCAAGTAGAACATTATATCGATCAAAACAATGCCATAGATATGTATCAAACCTACTTCTCAGATATGACACCCCAGCCTCCCATCGAAAAGTATAGTCTACAAATTGCAAACGCATTTCATGATTCTCATTCCAGGCCAGTTTCATGCATAGTATGGACTAATGAGCGGCCACCCCGTTTAGCTATAGCGTACTGTCAAAAAATCATAGGCAATAAATCAAAGCAACCTAAACATTTTTCCATATGGGACATACAACAGCAAACTGCGCCCCTTGTTGAATTAGTTCCAGAATATCCTTGCTGGGAATTAGCATGTTCACCGGCACAATCTGAAATATTGTTAGCGGGCCTTGAAAATGGCACCGTTAATATATTCGACATCCGCAAAGGTCATGACGCAATATCTAAAAGTTCCATCTACAATTCTCACATTGGACCTGTAACTGGATTACTTTTCACGCACACGAGAACAAATACTGAGTTTTTCACGAGTTCTTTAGACGGGTTTTGCCTCTGGTGGGATACGAGAAATTTATCAAAACCAACAGACAGATTGCCGATGTCGGTGAGATTTTCGCCACCAGAAACTCCTAACATGTCTAACGCTGAGGGGGTAAGCTCTTTACAGTTCGATCGAGGTCTACCAACTAAATTCTTATGCGGGACTGAGTCGGGATTAGTTATCAACGCGAACCGTATGGGTAGAAGTCACTCGGAAATCCTGACATCTTATTGGGAGGCACACGCGGGACCGGTCCGCGCGATTCATAGAAGTCCATGTACGCTGAGAATGTTTATAACATGTGGGGATTGGAACGTTCGCATATGGAGCGAGGAGGTGCGAACGGCGCCAATAATAGTCACCAAACCTTACCAAAACCAAGTTACCGATGTCACGTGGGCTCCGCTGCGACATTCAAGCTATATGACTGTATGCGAAGGCGGATACTTTTATTACTGGGATATTTTACGTAACTTTAATGAAGCTGTAGCCACTTTACAAGTATCCAAACACGGGTTGACTAAACTTACGCCCCATAAGAAAGGGCAGATGGTGGCGGTAGGTGACGATCAAGGAAAGGCGTTTTTGCTTAATTTGTCCGATAATATGAGATTCCCCGATGAGCGCGATAAACAACTGGTCCATCAGATTTACGATCGAGAGACGAGACGTGAACACATTTTGGACGCTCGTTTGAAAGAGATTCACTTGAAACATCGCGACGAGCTGCCCGAGATCCAATCTGCAGGAGAGACGAAGAGCGAAGAGGACGGAGAATGCAGAGACGAAAAGAGGTCTTTAGGTGACGAGGAATTTCGAAGTACTGAAGAAGAATATTTTAAAACTGTCAAACAAGAATTGGAGAAACTGGAAAATGTGAATGTATAAAGTTGTCGATATTCGACGTAACTTAATTCAGTAGAATTTCATGAAAGTAATAAAGCGCGTCTTCAAGCTTTTGTCGAGATATTTAATGTAGTGGGAGCCCGCATGTCTCCGAGTCGCATCCGGCAAAATGTTTAGGGGCTTAATATTTACGTTATAAAAGAGGGCGACTAAATATAACTAATAAAGATTGTTAAAAACTTTCAAAGGAAGTGTACACCGGTAGAAAGTAATAATCCATAAATAAATTTCTATTTTAACTTGAGTTACGATACTTTTTCCATTTAAAATAATTGGTTAAGATTTAATTTAAACGAACATGAAGATTTTAACAGCTATCTATATCTTAAAGAGTATAAAACTAAAATATCATCCGATAAAATACGTAATTCTAACAATAATAAAGCTGTCACTACTCACTTAATTGCACCTCCTTACCAAAGCTCTTTTAAACTTGGCGCAGCTCCAAGTTTGGTCAAGTTATCTATTGCCGCACTTGTAAGTAATTGTACACTTAAAATATTTCATATTAAGTTGTTAAATTTTTACTGTAATAAACAAAAAAGACGAATTTCAATTTATAGTTTGAAGTCAAATGTGAAGGAAGCTAATTAAGATTTACGTGCTAAAAAGTAGCCTTACATTTCTATATTAATTATCTTATTATTAATCTATTAAAGTACTTTAAAGACATTAACCTAAATAAACCAGTAGCTTGGCGAACGCAACATCTCAAATTACTCAGACAAGTATTAATGCAATTTATGTTTGCCAACGATTTTAATAACTACTCTTATAATATTAAATCGTTTGTACTGGTTTGCAGATAATAAAAAGTACTTCTAAATACTATTGAATAATTGATAATATTCATACATTTAAAAAAGAATAAAACTTAACGGCCAAAACGATTAACTAATGATCGCAGCTTAATAATAAAAACAATAAAACATCATATTAAATCAGCATTTCTTTCACATTTTTTGCAAAAAAAACTGGTCATCAATACTTATTATCGCTTAAATATTAAAAACGAATAAAAAAAGTTACAAATATGATTTAGTATAGGAACAATACAGAAGGGAAAACGTAGCAATAGCGTGCGAGAATACGTTGTTCCTTAAGTTCAGTGATACGAGGTGAAAGTTGGTCGTGACGCATTCACACCAAGTTGTACGACACCGGTTTGCATAGACGCTAACAATAAACAATCAAATCCTTGTCACGTACCAGTATCACGTCATAAAGTCGTTAAAATATTACAGGAATTGAATTGCAATGAATATTTATTAACATCAAAAAATTACAGACACATTTAAAGGTATACAATTGAAGTTGGTTTTAAAGAATTTAAATGCTCAATGGGTAAAATTCTTGAAAAATAACCTAAGCAAGTAATAAAATGATGATAAAACTTTACACTATGGACCAGTTATTCCGCGCTATGTGTCATCGCGTTTACAAAACGGCATTGAGTCCCAAACATAAGGTTCTTTGAGCTTGTACCTCAGTAAAGGTCACACACAATGCAGGACTCATTATGTATCTAACAAATACACATTTATAGGAATTAAATAAAACATTTTTATTATTCTTGGCACGCATTCCACACAACTGTAACCAAACCACAAACAACTATTGGAAGGTCAATTACATTTATCATTTCTTTTAATGAATCATTAGCGCAAATATGCATAACAAAAGATTGTATTTAAATGAGAAAGAACTTTTTTCTTTTGGTTCAAACATTTTAAGACCAACAGGAGGGTTACCCAAAGTATCTTTCGATTTGCGATATCGCTGATGGAATCGTCAAAAATGTATGAAACTGATAATGACTTTCGATAAGTCATGTGCTTGTCACGTGTGAGGTAGCGAACGTTATTGTCAGTTCCATACATTTTTGATGTTCGAATCGCTTCACTATTTCATTCTCTAAAATGAATGTATCATTTATGAGATACGTGCACGTAAGCAATAAATTAGTATCCATTCAATCATTCATTCGTTGATTTATTCATTCACACGGACGCTTAGTCCCTTTTATAATCCGATAACGCATACATAAAAGCAAAAACGGGTTCAGATGTGGTGTCGAGGACATTGGGCACAAACATATAACTCATCGCAATTCATGACAATACGTCAGGGTAATCCTACGGGTCTACTTTCAAATGCAATGTGTATAAAACGAGACATTGAAAATAATGATCAATATCAATTACGTACATACTTAATTTAAAGAATGGTAAAGAAGGATACAACTTTCTTTATTTCAACCAGGTACATCATGACTGCTTATTTTATTCTGATTATTTGTAATAACTTCTCAAATATGCTGATCGTTACTCTTATACCAGGTTAGGGTTGCTGCTTGTTTTATAAAACTCTCTTTGTAAGATCATCAAGTTATAACACATTTGTCCTACCTTTACCTAAGCTCTTAAGCCGGCTACAGACGTTCACTTTTTTAAATGCAGTTAAAACTTAGCGTCTTTAGCCGGCTTTATACAAGTGATGTTAAATTGATATTTCTTGTTTAATAGCGAGTACTAACGTAATGGCCGCTCTAATGCGGACAAAGTATTTCTATTACATTTCTTGTACACATTTAATATCAAGTTTTTATGGCTATTTATTACTAATCATTTTAGTTTGTATTCTTTTATCACTTTGTAATAACAAAATGACATTTATGTAATGGTAGACATGACGATATGTTTTTTGTAGAATTTTTTACCTGTGGAAACCCACGGATAAAACGTATCCGTGTCTAAAAATAAGTATAGTCTGACTAGAAAAAAGGAATCCTGTCGTGGTATCGCCTCAATCCCCTCCATTACATCAAATTATTGTTCTTCTGTTTTCCATAACGCGGAAAAGAATGAAAGAGGTTTTATAGTTCTGGTCTAGCTATAATAAAGGATCTGTAATGTTGTGACTTAATTGATACATACAAGAGTAATGTATTCAAATGAATTAATAATGACAACATTGCTCTTTACAATGTTAACAGTGGTCTGCGTGGGTATTGTTAGACTAAGGTGTCGACCATCGAATGCCAATGTCAACTGATTTGCAAACCAGTCCTGTCGGTACTGTTATATGGTGAACGCTTCGCCAGACCGTGTGACCCACATCTCACATCATACGATATCTATTTAAACAATTACCTTAATGGAAACATTATAAATATAACTAACAAAGGTACTCTACTAGGTACGTACTGTTGCTTTATTGAGAATATTCCTCATAAAAAGTAACAGTCATTAAATGTGCTACTTATTTGTACAAATATCTTGATATAATAAGTAATTATTGTCTCTAATTGTTTTGGAGTAGTAAAAAGTAAAATTTTCAACAGCAGTACGTATCGGGGTCAACATTTATAAAGATTGAGTCAATGATTCCACTAAGTATTTCTAAATATTAAAATTAACATTACATTGCACATTTAATTACATCCTCAAAGAACTTAAATATCATGTGTTGCAAACTTAATTTGAAAGTAATTAATTTGAAATGCAAATATGCTACGTAATTCTTGAAACTAGTACAGCTATGTTATTAGACCATAAAATGTAAGCATAAAACTTTGAAACTGTTTTTAAAATATCCATTCATGTAATAGTAAGAAGGCCTTGTTTTACATTTAATTTATTCGTCCTTGTGGGAGCGTACACGCCCACTGACAAATCTAGATGAATAATATTACGCTTTCACTCACGTTTTCGTTGGAGAAACTCTTGTATTGCTTTGTACATGGTATACCCTAGCAGACTATGAATGAGCACGTCGTTGTATAATATTAGAGACAATATATCCATGCCAACTATTGTGAATCCTCACATCAATCAATTGGAAATTATCTCATGAAAATATTACGATTTGTTACCGCGTTTATTATGCTCTACTACTACGTATAATAACCAACAAGACTCAACCTTCTCATAGACATCGTTAGTCACAAGAGATCAGGTAACTTTATTGTACTTTTGTCGAGTACAAAAAATGCTTAAATCCAAAACAAGACTTAAAAATGTGATACTATTCCAAAGAAGACATAAACATGAGTCACAGACAGACGAAACGTTTGTAAATAAAATAGTTTACGAAGTCCGATAGAAGGTTGTGTTGAAAACTGAAAATAACTCGCATCGTTTGAACATTCCCAAAGACCGATGGATCACAATAACTTCATTATTTGCAGTTTGATGATTGCGAAAGTAAATTGTAAACTAAATATGTCTTTGAGCCCACAATGCTTATACTCGTATTATTCTTCTAATAAACAAACGGACTAAGTCTTTGGCTAAGATCGCAGTTTTTTTAACAATATCAATCTTTTAAATCCGTTTTATAATGTACTAATGATAATGACTGCTCCGACCCTTCCCAATGTTGCCATTATTTTTAAATTTATGAGATTTTAGGATCCCCGCATCAAGATAATGGGATTTTGGTCGCCTTCAGTCAAATTAAACAAGACGCAAATCATATCGTGGGCGATCAATCATTGAATAAAAGTGGATATTATTTCTCTAAATTTTTTATCGTTAGGCATAACTCCCGAGTGATTTAAACATTTTCATCTCTTAAAGACTTAAAGGAATGTTTTAAGACTGCAAGTAACAAAATTAGTTCAAACATTAACTTGACTGACCCTTAGTGTAGATATGTCCTATTAAATAAACAGTGGCGGTTTTCCTTATTGACGAATTAACGTTCTGAGTGCGGCCGTCACTGTAGTAAGCAACTTAGAAAAGAGTTTATTTATCATTTAGATCTAGCATTATACGTAATACTTTTTAGATAATTAATAATGTTTTAATTTGCAGCACAGATACGCAATGGTGAAGTGAGCGGCATGCCGTCGGCGGCGCTAGTGGCGCTGGCGCTGCTGGCCGCTACGATGGTGGCGCACGCGCAGCTGCGCCCCGCAGACGCGCCGCCACCACTCAACGACACACGTGAGTGAGTCTCCATACATTTTTAATATAATATCCATTTCTTATATTGTATTCTTATTTAAGGATACCGCATGGCACTTGAAGTGTCAGACTTTAAAACCTTGTCCTTTCTATTCCTTTCTCTTTCCATTTTCTTATAATCAGGAGGGTTACTCAAAGTAAATGCGCAACAAAGTGATTCGATAGCGAACATCAAAAATGTATGGAACTGACAATGACGTTCGATATCTCACACGTGACAAGCACATGACTTATCGAATGTCATTGTCAGTTTCATACATTTTTGTCGACTCCATCAGCGATAACGCCAATCGAAAAGTACTTTGGGTAGACCCCCAGTAGTGTTTGCTACCTTCTATCGCATAATATTACTCCAATTTAAAAATAGATATCTCATCACGCACTAAACTTTACAAATTTAGAAGGTGCGTACGAACGCCTCGTCGATATTTCATAACTAAAGGCTTTATTCCCATGACCTTTGTATTTATTGCTTCTTATATCGGATAATATCACATTCCTATTGGCAATACAAGAATCTATCTACTGTAATATTTGTATCATAAAAGTCAGTCAAGTGTTCCACAATAATATCATGTTTCCCGATAGCTAAAGTGACGTTCTCGACACCGATAAGTGCGATCACGTCTCACTTTCTCATTGTGCGTTTTCACTGCCTGAAATCTTGCATAAAATATATGGTCATCGGGAGATGAAAGAAACGAGGGATCGTTTCTTTTGGAAAAAATGAGAGATGTCACTAACAGTCCCAGACGCAGTTATGACTTAGGAAATTGTAAGCACATTATGATCCTTCTATGATGTAATATTCAAACTCTTCATCCTGGTATTAAACTTTTAACATTGTGTTTTTGTATTTATTTTCCTACGCTCGTATCTACGAATACGATTTAATTAATCATTAGTTATTAATGTAAATGTACCGAATTGAATTAGATACGCCATTTTGGCAGTTTCGCTCATGGTTAGGATTTCGAATGAGTTTTTTTTTTTTTTAATACCTAGCAATTGGGTTAACGGTGGAAAGTAGACGTCGACTTGCCGTTAGTAACACATTTTGTCTACCTGTATTATAAATACTTTTTGTGTTTTATTTCTTTTTCAACTACGGCAACATACCTGATCGACCTGAAAGTAAATGAGATTAGCAAAATATAACAAAGAACTCAATAACAACCGTTTTGTAAGTAATCTTCACCTTAATGAACTTCACTGCAAACGTTCAAAAATCTGTTAACTATGTGGATTGCCGTAGACCTGGTAGTATAGTTACCTAATCAAAGAAGTAGGAATTCATGAACTGACTTAACCAAGTAGGTCATTATTACCAGTTCATTGAAAAGGCATAATTTAACTTTATATTCATTTAAGAAACAATTATCTTAATTTGAATTATCTTTATTGTCTCGAATTGACTATTAAACAGTTCTTTTGTTGTAATAAATAAATGCGGTTCCTTTTTTTTCTTTGAGTATGGCAACACTTCCATAAAAGGGTTTTAGGTTCACTTCTTACCACACACTTTAGGGTAATTTCGATTGCATAATACATTTTATGTTTACATTAATCCTTTTACATATACAAAAACAATTTAAATATAATATCATTTCAACTATCATAAATTGTGTGTTTTTATTACAGTCCATTATTTTAACTTAATTGTATTGTAAAATGAAAGTACTTGATTTTTTTTAATATATTAAATTGTTTAATTCCTATTCAGTTATTAAAAATGTTGATTTTAAAATGTTTTTATTGGTTAATTAAAAGCAGAACATTATTAACCAATCAATACTTTTTACCTAACATCATTTCGTATCCAAGATAAACAATGACCCAGCAAACTATTGACAAATCAAAGCACTATTAGAATACGTAAGATTCGGAAAGTCCCGTTGGAAAACTTTAGTCTATGCACACCTCGCGACGGTATTACGGACGTGAAAGTTTTGTAATCCACCTTTTTATTTACCTGGTAATATTTGTAGATATTATCAGGGATATCTCTCTAACAATGTAAAACTGTCGTAAAACATACGCGTCAAAACATGTTGAAAAACAAAAACAAAAATCACATACAGTATTTTAGATAACATCGCAGGTTTATGAGAAATAAGAAAAATAAAATAAAAGTTTCATATACAAAATAGCTAGAATACTTTTCGTCTTAAGGAGATACAGACATAAGATCTACACGTGATTACAAATCTGTTGTTTAATCTCACGTAACGGTGCGTATATCCGTGTGCAAACAAACACATAAACAGATGACTCGAAGAAATATCACAAATACGTGTACACGTGAGACGTTGACAGTCTGTGCGATGAATAATCTATGACAGGGACGCGCATGTTTTTTTTTTTCAAGAAAGCGATGGCATTACAAAACGGTCTTATCTAGTTTTAAAGAGGTTAAATTAGAGATTTAAAAAACAGTCATATGAATACAAATTGTTTGTTTATTTAAATTCAATTTTTTTAAGTCGCGATTGCTACTATTAGGCAAGAAAAAATGTTAAAAATAGTAAATTTTAAACAGCATTGCAGTACCATATCATCGAATGGCTTGTCGGTGGCAGACACATGAAGTTGTAAATATTTACACACCTGTGACTTTCATGCCGTAAAATTGGAGGTCGGTCTTAACAAATAAACCGCATAATTCATCAGTTTATTACCGTGGATATATGTATTACTTAACGTATTTTAAAGTAAGAGTAAATCTCGACCAGGTATACACTTCTATCGGTCCCGTTAATTGAACACCGGCATACTAATGGCATATTGCGCGCACTTTCCAAAGGGAAAGCGTCCAAAACGAATCTAACGTACACAATGAACTTAACAAACCTTACCGTCATACTTTAAGATTGTTAATGTAAAATTCTTACAAGCATAGATTAAGTATTTGATTCCTGCCTTGTTCCTTGTCTGTTTTTTTCTATTGTTACAACAAATATTGAATAAGACCGTGGACCAAAGTCGTTGACATCTATTTCGAGTTAAGTTTAAATTCTAATCAATAACGAGGACAATCCGGATAAATTAGATTATTTGGATACTTGATAGATATTTAATTTTTTTTAATTTTGTATCTCAGAAGTGTATAATTTGTATCAAAATATCGATGTTTAAAATCATTTAAATTGCGAAATCATTTCATATTAAAAGGCAAAGACAATTTCTGTCCAAATGCCCCATAACGAAGTGATTTATTTGTCTTGAAACATTTTGAATTACTTCAACGGATAGGAAGTTGGTTACGTAAGCAAAGTCGGAAGGTGAGAGCCAATAGCTTCACGCTTTTACTAATACTTACATCACTATAATATATTCCTTGCTCATGATATAATAAAATACTTCCTTCTTTCTGAGGGACAAGCAGCAATGAGAATAGCTACACAGTTAGAGTACTCTCCTCTGGATTTTATTTGGCACGTCATAAACAAAAGTACTCTTATACTCGATGTGCCAACTGTGTCTTCAATTGCCATTGTTGATGTCAAATCTTATTAAAATTGAGAAAAAGATACTTTGTAGCACATAGGATAATGTTCCCATTTTCTTTTACTGTTTAGTTTTTTCTCGTTTTAAGCAAGTTATTTAATGAAATGCGTACTGTAAATCTTGAATATTCAATAAACATTGTAAGATTATGCCTACAATCAGTTATATCATGCTTTAGTAATAGGTATATGCAACGTAATAACTTGTTTCACAATAAATAATTTATTCATATTCAAGCGTTAAGTTAAGCTCTAATAATTCCATGCTTACGACTTCCTTTGTTTTCATAGATTTGTTAGACATTTAAATTGCTATTACAAAATCACTACTACTGAAACACGCGTATTCAAAGTTATTATTCGTAACATATCTACCATTCTCTTAAAAAATAACAACACGATTTGAAAATAATGTCAGCAGTAGAAACTTACAACTTTGTTATGCATAAACTCCTTGACAAATCTGAGAAAAGGTTAATAGAGAAAAGAACAATTTAGACTGGCAACGTTTATTAATTCATTTGGCATATACATATAACACAATACCAAACTTAAAACTAACTCTTTTCTTAAACGCTAATGACTTTGTACATCACATTTCTTTAGAGGTAGTTTCTTCTTTAGAACTTGTAAGCTCAAAAATTAGTAAAATTCGTGTTCGATCGATACTGCTAACTATATCAAACCTTCTTCTCAACTTCTGTGTATGGCTTTCGCTTTAATTTGTCATGTATTAAAACCGATACAGAGTCAAATTGTATTGAAATGTCGCGCCAGTGATTTAATGTTCCACCAGTACAGTCATGAATACATCACAGTCACGCATTAGCATACAAATTCCGACATAGACGTCGCTCGCGTGTGAAAAATGTCCAAAACTGTGTCTGATTACAATACCGTTTACATACTTCCTAAATACTTTGAATATTTGAGTAGTTTCGTATTTGAGAATGCCTTGAACAAGCCATGTCCAATCTAAGATAACAACTAAAATTATGTCACTTATGTTATAAAAATGTCCTTCACCGATAACTCCAAAATATTGGATAGTTATATATTTTTTTCTGTTATAACCGCACTACAGGATTGCTTAATGATCACTTCTCCCCTAGTGGCCATTAAATGTCTCCAAGCAACAGTAAATGATATTTAATATATTTAATCTGTGTCATAGGTTGCGGGTCGGAGTGCGTACGATGCGGTGCGGACGGCTGCGTACGGTGCGCGCGGCTGCTCGTGTGGCCAGGCGGCGGGTGCGCGCGCGTCTGTCCAGCCGGCACGCGCGAGGCCTGGGCCCATGATGATCATCTTATGGGACGCGTCTGCTATCCTGCTAACACTTATAATGAGGTATCGTGTCATACATTTTGCACTTACTTTCATAGGACCATAATTGCAAGAGGATAATTGTAGCTTGAATTTGCAAAGTCAATTAGTGACGTGAAATCCTATAATTTATAATATGCATAGATATATGGCAAAGTTGATAAACAAACGATGTTTTTTTGCATATTATACTAAAATATTTCATGCTTTATCCGACAGCTATAAAACAAACTACGAACTTTTTACGTAAACACGTTTGCAATTCTTTTTTTTTCAACGCACGTGTATCCAGATATCTAAACGACTGGAACGTGTCATACAAAAAAAATGTAAAACTCGATGTCCATAGATAGAGCACAGACTATAAAACATTTTTATGTTTTAAAACCGGGTCAGGCCATGCCTACTGCTGCGGCTGTATCGTAAACATACGCGTTGCTTTGATGCGCCTCACGTGAGGCAACATTATGTTAAATCGTTTATCGCGCGCTTTTACGAAATAACGAAAACTCTATTACCCTTTGCTCGCCATATGTGCATAGAAATGCACTCGAAAACGAAGATTGTTTAGGTTAAATTATCGTAACTGTTATTATTTTTGACCCCAAAATACAAAGGTTACCTACACACAGAGAGTTTAGAGTTTTTCGTTACGTAACTTTTTAATGGGAAATTGACTGATTATACCTCCTCCTCATTAACAAAGATAATTAGAAGGAAATAATAACACCAAGTGAGCAGTCCACATTAACATGTCTTACTCTCGCAATTATTTATCTTTTTAGTTCACAAAATTTTAGTGCTTTATCATATTTTTACGAACTCGATGAGGTATTTATAGCAAGCTGTGAGAGATGTGACATAATTACCAAAATTCTAAAACTGTATCCTTGCTATGGTGGTCGATCGTGACTCACGAAATAACCGGTCGCTGTGCGGGAATCTTTATAGCTCACTTGTTAACATGGGATTCAAGTCACGTTTCGCAGAATATCAAACTAACACAAACATAAAAATTTTATCAAGCCTCTTCAATTTGTCTAGCGTATTTATTAATGTTTTTTTACTTGTATTCTTTGTTATTACGATGTATTCGTGTTTTCGTCACAATAGTAACTTTAATTCAAATGTCTTGATATGTTGAAGTTTATAATGATTAAAACGTATAACATAATACGGTCGTTTGTCTTGTAAAAGTTTTGTGTGTATTTAAAAAAATAAGTACCAAAATTGCATCAATATTTCATGCGTGTAAACTGACATAAAATTACATGTTTTTCTTGCAATTATTGTGCGTGCATCCTTCATATGTGGTATTTATCACTTATACCTTCTAAAGCGTGGGTCATTACCGTACCTGAATTCTAAATTATAGGGTCTCGCTGCAAACGAAATTCATTTTCCTTTTTTTTAAGCATAATCTCCTTTGTAATCGATGAGCACAAAATTTGATATTGGTATTATAATAAGAACTATGCTTATTTATGCACTTACTATGACGAATTTGAGGCTTACTTATGTGGTATAAAAAACATGTACCCGGGACAAACCCGGAGACAACACGGGTTTTGCTTTGTGTCCGGATTTTGTAGAATAGCATCACCTACCTCTCTTCTTAGAATTTTATGAAAGCATTTGCAATGATCAATCCCACAAAACAATAAAACGTAAAAGTTACTCCAAAAAAATATGAGCCCTCATCAGAGATGTTGACTCTTTTGGTCGGTCAAAATACTATTTACTCTTTTAAAATAATACACCTTAAAACGATATGTTAAACAATTGTATGTTTAATAAATACAAATCAAGCCGCATGACGAATTTCAAAATGGCAGCAATGCGATATCGCGTGTTTTCATTTCGAAGCGTAACATTAAGCTTAGATAAGGCGTGTTTAAGTAACCACATGCACATTTTAATTTTCTATTTATTAACTTTGCGCACAATTGCATTCATATAATGGCATACATTTTTTCTGATTAAGTACTATGAAAAAATGTACTGAGAGTTTAGAATACTATAGGCCGAATTTTCAAACGCCGCTCAGATATTTAAAAGCGTCTTACATGTTAAGTCCACGCTTAAATTCCAGATTCTACAGCGATCTCGGTTAATTTTGACACCACTTAAATTTTAAGTGACGCTTAATCTGAGCGGCGTCTGAACATTTGGCCGAAAGCGTAGGTATTATGACAATATTTAAGAATTTTATGACTTGAAAGTGATCAATCCTCTTCCACTACGTTTTTTAAGTACCCAAGCAAAGAGATATTATACATAGAGGTAGCACTCCATACTAATTTGACGTTAAAAAGCGTGCCAAGAAAGAAATTATTAAAAAAAAAAACTTGCCAGTATCATGAAAAAAAATTCCAAGTTTGGGAAATTGTGTGATTTTTTTACATTTTTAAAATAAACAGTAGAATAAACTAAAACATTCATTAAAACGTTAATTATCGTTTTTCATTATTATTATTTTATTTAAAACAATTTAAATCCAAACAATTTTTAACAAAGACCATTTTTGTTTTATGGTTGTTATAAATTTTTAATTAGCGTTTTAAAAATGTTTCTATTAATTATTATATTAAACTTTAGTAAATACTATGAAATACAATTTAAATTTGAGAAAAGAGGTTACACTCGGTCGACTTTTTATGTCGGCAAATGTAATTTAGAGGTTAACACTTAGGGAGATTTCCCTACATTGGACCTCCGGAGGTCAAAGAAAATGCCTCACTTTTAGGTATCGTGTGTTCCATCTACAGTATAATATATCTTTGTACCCAAGAATGACTTTTACAAAGGGCTATATGATATCGCCTTTATTAATGTGGTAATTAATTTTAACTTGTTGTATTGTATGCAGGTGTTAGTGGGCGGTGCGTGCGGCGCGGTGCTGTGCGTGGCGCTGGTAGCAGCGGGCGCGGCGTACGCGCGCTGCCGCGGCCGCTGCAAGGCGCGTGCGCAGGCGCAGCCTATACCGCCACTCGCGCAGCACGACGACGACGCACGACTTAGAGAATTTCATAAGCAACTCGATTGTTTACGGGTATGTACACTTGGAATAAAACAATACTTAAGTAGGTTCCATGTAGAATGCGTTTTGTCTGACAAGAACACTCTTCTTTCAAGTTTCTGATAAAAACGATGGGAAGAGAAAGTGGCATCTTTGATGGGGCGGGGGTAAAATAAACGCTACGTTATTTTATTTAGCGAAATAGTAGTCATATTTTTATCATTTATATTTATGCCTATATTTTAACTTAATTAATATTACACAATTAAAGGGAACATGTTTTATGTGTCTTAATCGCAATATTCTCGTCGACTCTGCAGTCTTAAGTGCAATTAAAATGTACTACAAAACTTAATTGCGTTCCCACAGGATCAATTGCATTGGGATGAGATCACAACCGAATATAACTTTATTGAAGTGAATTTACTAAAACTTATTAAAGTTAATGAAGGAAAGAGATGATGAAAAATGCATGATTAGTCTTCCCTTACTATCAATAAAAAGATTAAAAAATGTAGGTACTTAATTATACTTTTCAATTACAAATAGAAAAGAGTCCATCGATTATGGTGCTATGTGTTAATATTAATACTAATATTAGCAGTGAACTTAATTTAAGCCAGTTCTTCGAAGTTGGTGTACTTTACGAGCTCAGTTTAAATTACTTTATAATTTACAATTATTTAACGAATTATCAATAATATTGATGGTCATGAATTATAAACTAATTAACATGATTCCGATGTACCAGTTGTCTATCGAACCGGCGACGGTCAAACGTTGAATACCGTCAAAGCGATCGTCCATGAAGGTAGCGAATATCGATAACGGAAAGATAATCGCCAGAGATTGTTTTACTAACTTAAATATACCATTAGAAAAATAAAAAAAATCATTTTACATTCAACAAACACTAATCACCTTATTGGATGTAAAAAGTTGGAACCATCGCTACAACTTCGTTGCAAACAAAAAAGAAACTTTAAAACACTGACATTTAATAACATAGAATTGTCTTTTACATGGTTAGACTCATATAAGTTTTTTGAACACTGTTTGCACACTCATGATAGAGTACATGAATTGTCCCAAATAGAAACTATTAACGTCTACTAAGCATTACCAACACGTTTGCTAACAAGACTTAACGTTCCGTGAAATGACCATGATTATGTTGCGGAGATTGTGTTGTGTTGACATCTGATACACGACTGCCACTTTCCAAATCTCACTTCTCACCTCAGCCTCTCTCCCCTATCGTCTGTCAGGGAACCAGTTTGATTTGTATCGTGACTTGCCCGACCACCCGTCTATACAAACATGATCGTACTATTATAATTACACGCTTTCAGCTTTCTTCAACCTTTAGTTCCTTTCTTTTGTTTACTTTCTTATTGTACAACAGTACTGTATTATGCAGTAATGTTTGTATCTTCGAGTAAATCTGCTGTGAGTTCGTAAAGTTTATTCTTTTTTCGTAAAGGTAATAGATTATTTATACTGCATTAATTTTCAAAGCTACAATGTTCATATATGGACTGGGGTGTTTCTCAAACAGATGACTAAAATGCTAAAAATAAAGTAACAATGCAGCGAATACAAAAGTAACACAAATCAGAACTAGTGCTTAACATAATGTAACATTTGCTACAAAGTCAAAACTTATTTTCGTCTTGTTCCGCTTCTATAAGCGATTTCAAACGCACGAGATGAATTATAAAAAAATAATAACATTTAATTCCTTTAATACGTTAATTTGTTATTATTTTGAAATATCTTAAAGTAAATGTTAGTATTTATATACGTAAAATATATGTTCTAATTCAGTTAAAAATATTTACACACTTACTCTATGTATTTTTCTGGACTGTTAAAAAGTGCTGAGAGTATTTATTCAAAGAAATAGTCTAATCATTTAGCTTTTGTTTCAGCCTCACGCGTTTACCCTGCTTGCAATCCTGAATCATACGCGGCATCAGGTCAGAGAGCTTTACCAACTGGGCAACAACGACGCAGCTATGGCGTACAGGTATCAAACATTTTTACAGGACGTTATGTAACCTCCGCTACTTAAAATATTTAGATATCTACAGAAATTGAACTTGTAAGATAAAAACATTTAAAACAAATCATTAAAATAATTAAGAATATGATTTAGCTTTTCTTATAAAGCTGATCTGTAGTGATTTTTAGAAGAGTGCCACTTGATTTTACACACTCGAGTCATTGAGCAATAACCGTAAATTCCATTTCAAGTAGCTAAAAGCTATTTGCGAATTAATATCCTTACCATTGCATTACCATAAACGTACAATACGACGAAGCTTTGCGCATGCCGAGGTTATTTCCATCGCTTCTAATATTAGTTGTTTGCAGCTGCGTGCTGAGCGACTTGGCCAAGCTGCTCATACTGCTCAACAAGCAGCAGGTTCCGGTTGTTCCAGACGAGTGGCCCAGGCTCGCCAGTTGGGCGGAACGGTAAACTATTTGTTTACTTTTTCTTTAAGAAAGTTAACGAACTTGTAGCCAGATTATAGTAGGTATCTTTATGGATTAGCGACAAACACTGGAAAGATCAAAGCTGTGCTATGTGTTTAACGAAACCTCTTTTCCCTACAGGATTCTGAAACGTTACAGTCGGATGAATGTGAATCAACAGCAAGAAAGTCAGCTCGTGAACTTCCTACCGACACCACCGAGCCAGGAATCAGATTCCGAGACCACGCAACAATCGTTTTCCACATTTAAGCCGCCATCTTACTCGCCTACGTCATTTGACAGCCATACGATAGACAAAGAGCTGAACCAGAGCCAATGGAATGACGTCAGACCACCGAGCTACTCGCAGATAGAAAGGGAGAAGGATAGTTATTCACAATTAGAAAGACAGAAAGAGACAATCACCCTCTCCGATCCCTGGGAGAGGAGACCGATTGTAAGAAGAGAAAGTGTGTGGCTCGAAGATGAGTTATTTGAAATGACGAGGCGACCTCAAGACGAACTTACCACTGAACTTTAATAATTAATTAAAATAGCATAAAACGTTATAAAAATTAACGTTAAAAGTAGTACAAAATACTTCTCACTGTCTTCTTAACTTAGTTAGGAAATATATATTTTTTTACCTACCGAATTTAAGTTAATCAAAAACGAGCCACTATCGACAATAATTAACCGACGCTAGAGCAGTAATTTGCTAATTTATAGCGAAAAAACGTAACTAATTTATACGTTTGTACACGTACACGAATTGGTTTAAATCTATGTACAAAAAATTATGCTTCAAAAGACTGTGGTTTGCTGAGCCATGAAATCAGGTGTTATTCTACTGATTAGGAAGGACAATTCATTACAGTTACCAGTAAGACTCTGACAGGGCCTACAATAATGTTTGTAGGAAAGAAAATTGAAACAATTTTTCCATAGTACATGAAGTCACACATTTTTTTAGTCCACTTTACCTTCTTATCGTTTTCTTATTAGGATATGATGGGAAGAGAATATAGGCGGGGAGGGGACGTATAGGAAGAGGAATTATCCTCTAGCTGTGCGCCTCCGCCTCCGTAGATTAAGAGTTGGCAACGCATCTGCAACTGCAGATGTCTATGGGCAGCGGTCGCTTCGCTTTTTCAGCGAATCCAGGAGGCTCGTTTGCCACTTTATAATATAAAAAATGATTTTTGTCACGCCTGTTCATCTAAAAATGTAAATAATTGTAGAAACGTAAAATGTTGTTCTTTAATCATGAAACTTGAGCAACGCATTTTCATTATTTTTTAGTCTATTATCTTTTTTGTTATAATGGATCATCCTTAATAACAGACCGCCTATAAGTCTGCAATAAGTTCTTTTGTTTGTCATGTATATTTAAATCCTTATTTTAGTATTCTATGTATAATGTAACATCAACCAAAGTAGTTAATAATGTATAGCTCTAGTCTAGAATATTCGATATCCATTAGAGAACTAATGCACAGCTGAAAATATAATTATAAGTAGGTATATCAAGATAGGTAACATCACATGTAGTAGTTAACTTCATGTGTATTGTCCTGTACGATTAAATATCTGCGTACACAAATGCATATTCTGTTTAGTTATTTTTCCTAAGTATAACTGTTGTATCGTACACTTTCTGAAAAGGATTTTTGCTTCCTGAATGCAATTTACATATACGATTTTATGTTGGCAATATTTTTACATCGAATTTGAACGACTGTATTATAGAAAATAATTTAAGTAAACAACTTTATAACTGTTATAAATAAAAGATAATATTTTTGTTCAAATGCTGATTTTATTTACCTAGAAAAGCGATATTAAGACGATCTGACGAAAACAAAGATGTAAGAATAAAAAATCTGGAAAAAACAAAGCATTATGTGCTAAACTAAACATACCTGAAAAATCTGCCTCCACTTGTGACAGGTAACATTTAGTAAAATTAAAAGTAGAGTTTTCGATAGAGAAAAACAATTTACCAGGACAACGCCACCTGTTATCTTAGTAAGAAAACGTTTGTCGATTTGTTTTTTTTTTTTTTGTTGAGATTTTATGGCCTGGTAACTTTGTCGATTTGTCGCTTCTAACCATAGACAAGTAAAATAAATTATTCATTCAGTTCAGTTTCCGTTTCCGATTTTTTGACAGTAAAAGTGTCAAGTGTCAAGTCAACTGTCAACAGTCAACAAGATAGAAAAAGTTGCTGCTGTTGCTGGTGTTTGTTCATAATACTTTTAATCGTAAAAAGCCAATCAATTGGCTGTTTTATTTCACATTTACAACTGATTAAACTTAGATTTTGGTATAATTTCATTTAATATAATAATTGTGAAATTCATACAATCCAAAAATGTGAAAAACCGATGTAAAATGGGGACTCGTAAGTAGCGCAAATCTCTAAAACAATATTATGATTATAAATTTGCATTTCCTTTTACTTTAGTATGTAGATTTTAACGAGAGATTATGCCAATATTCAATAACTTTATTCGTATGATAACTACTACTGTGCAGAATGCGCATAAAACAAAAATTAAACATATTGTTATTGTTTTGCCTTATCAATTTTGAAATTAAAATTATTTTTTCGCTAACCCGTAATTTTTCGGTAATTAATATTTTTTTGTCTAAATTTTGATTTTATAATAAAAAATATAACGCATGGGAGATACTGAATAATAAATAAAATTATAATACATTAATAATATTTTTAGACTTAACATAAAAAATCATAAGTCAAGAATTTGAAGATTAAAATATTTATTATAAGTTGTCTGTGGCTAAGAATTCATCATGATGCAACTGGCTGCTTGGTAAGTATTATTTAAGTATGTATTTATATTTAAAAATTAAATATAACTGCATTGCACAGGTAAAATAATTTACTCTATTTTTGGTTACATTAAAATAATTTTGTTCACAAAAGACTTTATTAGTTATTCTTAATGTAAGTTTAATGGGTATAAAATCATTAGGGTAATGTAAAAAATAATTAATCCAACAAAAAATATACTTAATCTATTAAAGGTTGCTGAATTGTTATTTTATTTTAACAAGAAATAAGAGATGTTGGTGTAAAAGTAATTTGTTTTTAGGTATCAGAAAAAGATAAGTTCCTATGATAAGGAAGAATGGGAGACTATGGTAGAACAGTTGCTTATGAGAGGCAAATATCGCCGACGTATTGTTGATTCATTTTCAACAGATGCACGCTCATATCTTATAGATGTAGATTTAGTTAGAGGTATGTATTTTATCTCAAATTATCTATACGCTAGCTTTCTTTATCACAACACTATCTTGTATTGTGAGAGAAAATAATATAAGCAAGTAAGTAACAGTAACCTTTGAACTACATACAGATGTCAGGGAAAAATCATTTTTTTAATATTAGCAACATCAGGTGGTTGTCCAATGTAATGCCCCTTTACCAAAGTCTGTTAAAGAACACTTGATACTGGCCCAATCCAGAAAGAGGGAGCCACAAACAGAATAATCAATCTATACTAATATTATAAAGAGAGAAACTTTGTATTTTTGTTTGTATTGAAATAACTCAAGAACTACTGGGCCGATATAAAAAAATCTTTCACCATTAGAAAGCTACATTATCCCCGAGTAACATAGGCTATATTAAATTTCATGCGGACGAAGTCGCGCACAACAGCTAGTCTATTATAAAAAAAACTTTACTTTTATTCCAAATCAGGTTAATGTAGATGATTAGATGAATCTTACAGAGATAATCAGCAAAGCAGTCTTAGTGCATCGGTACCTATATTTTATTTCAAGATATAAATATTTCCAGGTTCATCATTCCCAAAGGCAAAGCCCACTCTTGGTATGCGGCGTGTGGTATGGTTTGCGTTAATGCGACTTATATTCCTCCCTGCCTTGTACCAATGGTGGGTTCAGCAGACTTCACCAGCTTGCACCAAATTCTTACTCGGCCTATGGATACTGCAAGTGCTTAATATGACAATATTTTTTATGGCACCAAGTGACATAGAAATAGATGTAAGTATACTAATGTAGTACTTAGGTAGTAGTAGGGGCTATGTTTCCGCAACTTCACGACTGACACGCATTTTGCGTGAGGGCAGGTCCTGGATCAGTCCAGCCAACCTAGCAGCCCAGACATAAGTATTATGGATGTGTTTTAAATTGTTTTTTTATGTAATTGCCGTTTAAAAACAAGAAAAAAACAATAGAAAATCAGTAACTGAAAACAATCCCACACTTCTCAGAATTATAAAATGATTTTTTTTTTCCATAATCCTTATTGTGTTTTAGTCATAAGTAAGTCGAGAAATATCAAGTCGGTTTTTTGTTCGATAGTAATATTACTTGTTTATTATATGTGTTTCATTCAGGAATAGTTTATTTTCAGCGTAACTGTTGGCTTCTGCCGTTGGCTTTGATGATTATTCTGAGTGTGGTGCACTCGCAAATCGTCAGTACTACTGAAATGGAGTTGGCTCGTGTACGTCCACGGTCAACTTATAGACGGAAATTGCCGCGATACTTTCGGCAAGTATACATTGTTTTCTACGTGTTCAGTAAATGCTGAAACTAGTTTAGAGTTTACTTATTTAAGCCCACGGTGAACATAGAAAGAAACTGTCAGTTTTGGCGTTTGCATTTTAGAGTTTTTACATGTGTTCAGTAAATGCTGAATCAAGAGTTAGGTAAGTTGTTGGTGGAAAATGTATTTAAAAATTATTTTAGTAAATATTAGAATCTACAATAGAAATAGTATAGGTTTGAATAGTTTTGTAACTACCAGGAGATCAAGATCCGAATGTGATGGAGGGAGCGGCGGGGGGTCAGCTGAGAGCGGAGCAACTTCAAGTCAAAGCAAAACTCCCACCAATAAACATACTAAATTCAGAAGGCGGCTATCAAGATCTGATATCGCCGATATTGGCTTAAGGTATGTAACAACTAAGACGACTTTTGATTCTAAAACAACGGTTAAGTAGCAGCTAACAGTCTATTCTAACCATAGGAAGCGTAAAAAGGAGTTGACCAAAGAAAATCTTATGAAAGAGCAAGATATTCCAGTCAAGAATAAATTTAAGAAAAAAAATAAAGCCAAAGATTCGGATGACGAAGATTACATGCCATGGAAGAAGCCAGATTTGACTGAGCCAATTGTAACATTAACCCCACCTCCAGACGCGGCCAGTTCTAGTGCCCCATTTAGATACAAGCCTAATATATTGACAAAGAAATATTTGGATAGTTATAATGTTCGACCGAACTTACCAAATAATAGCGGAAAACCGATATTCGCAGACGGCGACGACGGCTTTGAGAGTCTTAATGGTTATAATTCTAATGGCAGTGACGAAAACAAAGGAAAAACACAATCTGATAGTACTCTTAAAGACAAAGTTGAAGCTGAACCGCCTTTAATAAATGACAATGATCCATCGAATAAATCATTTGATGGAGACGCGAGCGTTAAAAAGACACATGACGTAAAAAAAGTTAAAAAAGAAGAAGACGAGAAATCAATAGACCCGGATTCCGATGTTGGAATCCTTAGAAGTCCAAGTGCTATTGGAAAAAGAATCGGTGTCAGATTTAGAAATTCTTGGGAACAAGAAACTACGCAGCCGGAGTCTAGTGAAGATGATTTTGCGAAGAGAAAAGATAAGGTAAGATGCCATAATTAATTCTCACAGATGACTATTCCTTCGCTAATTGCTAAAATATAAGTAATTTGCAAAATTGTTAACTAATATTTTAATTTAGGTAATAGAGGCGAGAAATTTTGGACGCTTGAATTTAGTCAGTATTTACTATATGGCGAGATGTGTTCCAAGCATGTTTTTAACCATTTAACTAATAAATTGGTTGTATTTGTTCAGAAATTGGACAATTACCAGTCTTCATCATCTGATGGTGAATGTTCTGCGTCCGCGCCCTCTATCGCACTGCCCTCGCACCACACCATGTCAGATTGGGTTGGCCAAATAACTAACAGTAAGCAACTTGCCTTTCATTATTAGCGCTCATTAAATGTTTAAATATTTGTTCAAACTTTGCATGATTCTTAACACATTAAGAAGTTCATATTTGGACGGTGGTTGGAAATAAAATTGCACAATTTTTTGTTTATTTTTCATTTGAATTTAAGTGTTTCCTATTTTTTCGTTACAACGTAACTAAGTTGTAACGTAAAGTTTGCGATATTTATCAGGCGAAGAGAGCAGCTACTGTTCACAATCGGAAGGAGGTCACTCCGACGTCGGCTTTCCGTACACCGCGGACAGCACGTGGGACCCATTCACCATACTGGATACTACTAGTGATACTGGTGAGATTGTTTAGCCTGCGAATAGACACATTAGATGTAATGCAAGTTGCATCAGGTTGTTCTGTTCGGAAATCATTGGGGAGGTTGCCAGCGTCTTTGTTTCCTCTTTCAAGCATTTCGTGGAGGGCTCCAAGGGTAAAGTACATAGGCACTTACTAAACTGGAGTCTATCTTTATCATTTATCCAGCAGCGTACCAGCATATTTATGCATTCCAGTATCGCTTGGCTAGGTGAGTTTCCATGTTGCAGTGAAGTGTACGATGTGGGAGCGCGGGTGGACGCTGCGCGCGGAGCTGTCCGCGGTGGACATCAGCTGGTGCGTGGTGGCGCGGGCGGAGCGCGCCATGGCGGCGCACGGCGCGCTCTGGCCCGCGCTACTTGTGGCTGCGGTACTCGCGTTCGTCGCGCCTGCTGCTAGGCTACTGCAGGTGAACAACTGGATGAGGAGTATGTCTATGTGCAACGTTGACGGGGCCTCTTCATGTAGTAATATTATTATCAGGTAGCGATAGAGCAGGACACGCGCGGCGAGGAGGAGCTGCAGGCGCTGTCGCTGCTCTCCTACATCCCCTCGCTGTTCCACAACCGCGCGGACTGGCCGCGCTCGCTCTTCAGCGGCGCGTTCGGGGACACCGCCTGGTGAGTGACAGACAGACGGTAGCTAAGAGTTGTACCCTTCAGTATTTCTAGAGTAAGAAGGTGCCTGGTTGGTTTCTGGGTGTATTTATTTATTTTATATTCTTTCTTCTAGTTAGTTGTATGGGCTCGTTTTTCTGCAGCTCCATGGTGATTAGGATGTTTATTTATAGGGAAGTATCAACGAGCATGATATCGTGCGTGCTGCGATTCTCGTTGAGCGCGCTGGTGTTCTTCCTGCTGGCGGTGGCGGAGCGCGCGCTGAAGCAGCGCTTCCTGTACGCGAAGCTGTTCTCGCACCTCACGTCGGCGCGGCGCGCGCGCAAGTCCGAGCTGCCTCACTTCAGGCTCAATACTGTCAGGAATATTAAAACTTGGTTATCCACCCGATCTTACTTACGAGTAAGTTACTGTGCATATCGAAGTGTTGATTTCTCTTTACCTTAGACCTTTTTTCAAGCTTTGTACGTGTTGCAGCGGCGCGGGCCGCAGCGCTCGGTGGACGTGATCGTGTCGTCCGCGTTCATGCTCACCCTCATACTGCTCGCCTGCGTCAGCGCGCAGCTGCTCCGGGTAACCTACTATTATATTCAAACCATAAATAACACAAAAATATTTCTTTGCGTCGAACTAGCATCTATACGAAATATCATTCACCTATCTCTTTCCATCTCGTGTATTTATAATGTCTCGTTCTCCCCTAAATTAACGCCATCTAGTACTTTTACTATTCAGGATTCGGTAACACTGGAGTGCGGTTGGCTACTGGAGGCGATGGTGTGGAGCTGCGGGCTGGGCATCCACCTGCTGCGGCTGCTGACGCTGGGCGGCAACGTGAACCGCAAGTACCGCGGCTGCCTCTCCGCCATACTCACGGAGCAGATCAACCTCCACCTCGCCATGGAGCAGCGACCTGACAGCAAGGAACAGCTCACCGTAGCTAATAATGTACTGAAACTCGCTGCTGATTTGTTAAAGGTAAGTCTTTGTATCAGTACCGATTTATTTAATTGAATAAAATTGGTATAGGTAAAATAATTTCAAATGACATCAAAGATATTCAATCGAAATAACAGATATTGTATTTTTATAAGGCGGTTGCAAATTATACGATGTTTTTCTCACTATAATAGATATAGACTCTGTGAACAAACACTTGTAAATTAATATGTCTATCCCTCTTTTTGTCAAACAAAATGAAAGGGATGATAAATTTTATACAAGTGTTCTGAGGGAACTTAAAACAAATATTTAATTATAGGAACTAGACGGTCCATTCAAGATCTCAGGTATCTGCGCGAACCACTACCTGTACACCATCATCAAGGTGGTGATCCTGTCCGCGCTGTCCGGCGTGCTCTCGGAGATGCTCGGCTTCAAGCTCAAGCTGCACAAGATTAAGATCAAATAAAACACATTTAAATACATTCTTCATATTAGACAAAAAGTTTACATACGTATTTTTTTTTAATGTAAATGTGACCTATTTGTGAATAATTTCTTTTTTTTTTTGAGTCTTGTTCCTCCGGATATTTAGACGCCAAAATAAACCTTGTATTCACTTCAGCGTAACATTTTTTTACTTTAAATTGTATCGTAAATTTATATCGGGGTAATTATTAGGTGGACGTAATTTAACTTTTTTCAGGTTATATCTATGTATTTAAATCTTTGTTTGATTTTTTGATTAAATTCTCATTGTTTAGGTCACAAAAGACAATAGCTAGTAGCTACTCATTAGGTTAGATGAAAATATTTGCCATTTATATGTCGTAGAAACGACTATTTTACAGATTTATGCAATTAAATTATTAGTTTTTGTGTAGACAAAACAATAACATAGACCCATTATCATAGACATTATCTATAATTCACAAAAGGTTTAGATATTATTGTATTGATTGACTGAATGTTTCTATTCTATTGATTTGTTTACTCCATTTTTATGCGAAAATGTAAAAATTAATTCATGTCCAATAAGTATTTAGATTGGTTTTCAAATTGATATTCAATAACAAATTTTAACTTTGATCTCAAACAGACTATAAAACATAACTATTTAGTTTATTGATTTGAATTATTATTGTTTATGTTAAGTATGAAATTCATACCTATTTTATTAAAACTAGAAGTTTCTAGCTGCAATCATTTATAAAGATTGTGCTAAAGTTTATGGTTTATTTAATTTCCTATTTTAGTCATTTATCTGTTCCTAACTTGAACTTAATTTACTTTTATAAGAAAAAACATATTTGTATTTGGGCATTAAATATTATGGAAAAAAAAATAGAACATGGAGCCAGTATTTTATAGATTTTATAAATGCATTAGCCATAAAATAACACCATATTTACGAATAGTGTATGAAAATCGTTTTTTTATGTAACTACTGCAAGTAGGTTCTAAATCAAGTTAAAATAATTAGGAAAATATAATAATCATTATTTCCAACTCGAAATATTCGCTTTCCACTATCAAATTAGAACATTTTTTCATTATTTTAAAATACGGGAAGATAATATTCCCATCTCTAAAGGGAATTTTATATTTTCAAGGTATAAAATTAGACAATTTAGTAGTAATTATTGGAGAGTTTTAATATTGCTAGATAATTTTACTTTATAATAGAAATTGTATCGGTGCTTGTCTATTAGTATTATTTGAATGGTGTTTTGTAATTTGTTTTCACGAATAGCGTTGTTAGTTGTTACCTATGAAATGTAACTGTAGGTACTTTTGTAAGTAGCATCAAATGCACGACACGACAAATAAATTTTCTATTATGATGAGATTGTTTTATTTTGTAATTTTTACCAGACTTTCAAAAAGAGGAGGTTCTCAGTTCGTCTGTATGTTTTTTTATTCATATAATGTTTCAACATGTTATCAATTGTTAATTTCTCTTTAATATTGGCTTCAAGGTCTAGAACCCTTGCCACAAAATCTCCAAAAAAAATATGGTATTCAGCAGCTTGACTAAAATTGGGATGCATAAATAAAACATTTAATTATCCTAATATTTTTATTATAACAAAAATTAGCACAAACGATCTCTCTTATGTATCTTAAATAATTCATGTATCATATCTCCTGTAGAGATTGTCTTGTGATGATGATATTTCGCAAGTGGAATTAAAACTCATCTTTAGTGTCATGAGAATCAGAGTGAAATAGTAACAAGGTAAACAAAACATACAAACTGTATACATTTAATTTGTACCGTTTAAGATTTACTATTATATTTTAAGGTCCCTCGAGCACAAGGATACCCAAAATCTATTTTAGTGTCCATTGAGTTAATTGCATAAGCTTAGATACTAAACTCACAGATTTGCCTAGTGAAATAATAGATTACAAAATATCCGCTCTGGTCCTCACGACTTCAATCACAAACATTTCAACACATATACGACTATTCACACACAATAACTAATAAACGAGATAGAGAGATATTAAAACAATTCATTTAAAACCTTTTTCCTTACAGATACAAATAAAACCAAATATTTTCTTTGCGCTACTCTAAATTCTATCAACTACAAAGAATATTAAAATTATAATATACATACTGTATTTTATCTTGAAATTCATCGTCAACATTGTATATATAGCTTTTGTACATACTACATAGTCTTAACATGCATACAATCACACCTCGGACTACTTCATTTCATTACATTCACTCAGTTTAGGTTCAAATACCTAACACAGTAACTAAATATATTACTTGCTTACTTAAAAGAAAGGTACACCCAGAAAGACAAGAATTAAAACACAGCAAACGCAATTAAACAATTACCAATTATCGTCTATTAAAGTAATTATACAAGGAATAGACTTTACAAGAATGATTTATATTAAAAGCTTCATATCGAACTGATTGAGAAAATTCTTATTGCTCTCTTCCTAACATATCCTTTAATTACAATTCGATAGCAAAAACTATTCGCTCTTACATTAATCACGCAGATTTACCATTAGAAGTAGCGGGACACACAAAAAATCTTTTGTCAACTGAATTGTATCAATTTCTAGTGGAGGATTATTGTCTAGTAATCGCGCAGTCCAATAATAGTTTTTCTAGTATCAAATATTAGACTGGAGAAACCCCACTTACATATTTTTTAATCTAAAACATGATTACATACTTTTTCTTTCTTTTATACTTTAGTTTTGTCTGTGACAGGTCACTTCTACCCGTTATGATCATGCAAAATTTTTTGTCGTTCTGTTTTGGCGTAATCTATTACTAACAGTGTGCACTATGAATTTTATTTTGTTTCACGCGATGTAAGGATTTAATTCGCATCGTATCACTTTGCAACTTTTCTATAAAACTTGTTTATTTGTGGTGACGAGGTGTTCGTGCGCAGTGTGTGCGGGGCGCGCGGCGGGGCGGCATGTGTTATTCCCTCCTGCGGTCGCGCGAGGAGGAGCGACGGTGCGACTTGCTGCGCCTCTCGCCGCTGCGCTCGCCGCCCCGCTCGCCGCCGCGCTCGCCGCGCCGCTCCCGCGAGCCCTCGCGCTTGCTCCTGCTTCGGGACCGGGTGCGGCTGCGTCTGACATCACACAGAGTCGTATTTGTAAGAAGGTACACTATTATTAGACACAATAGTATCCATTGGATCCTTCAACTATAAAAGAAAATAAATTATATCACTTACCTGCGGTCGCGCTCCCGCTCGTGGTCCCGGTCCTTGTTGCGGTCCCGCTCTCGGTCGCGGTCGGCGTCCTTGCGGTCGGTTTCCTTGCGGTCGGCGTCCTTGCGGTCCGCATCCTTGCGGTCCGCTTCCTTGCGTTCACGGTCACGGTCACGGTCGCGCGCGGACTCGCGGTGCCTGCGCGCGCGACGGTCCAGCTCGCGGCCGCCGACGTAGTGCCGCCGCCCCCCGCCGCGCTCTCGCTCCGACGCTCCGCGCTCCTCGCGACGCTTCTCCACCAATTTCTACAATTACATTACGCGATATTGACATGAAACAATTTACAAATACATAGAAAAATATTCCAAATAGTGAAATCAAGTGTCTTGTTACCTTAAGATCGGCTAGTTTCTCTCGTATAGTTATAAATCCGAGATGCAGTTTGCCTCCGAAGTGGTCGGCGAGGCGGCGGTCGTTGTCGTGTATGCCGAGGTAGGCGGAGCACACCTCGCACACGCGCAGCTTCTGCTGCTGGTACGAGCTGGCCGGCATCGAGTTGCGGTACTCCTGCTCCGCCACAGCCTTCCGCTTGCGCAACTCATCGATCTATCAATACAAATATTAATTTATACACTGCGTCCAAACATCTAAACTAAAAATGGTTAAAATTAAATTGAGAGGATAAAATTGACATTGACCAAGTAGCAATTAATCAAACCAGATATTAATAAATTAAATATTAAAAAGAAAAACATTGATTTGACTTCTAGAAAAGTATGCATCTTTGATATGCTAGTCTACTTTCAATCAATTGGGCACTTGGAAACATATTAAAGTTATTATGATGAATGATTTATACCTCTCCCATAAGTTTGACGCTCTCTTCGACCATGCCCTCCTCGCCGAGCGCCTCCGCGCGCGTTCTGACCGATCTGCTCGGCGAGCTCGTGCACCGCGTTGGCCTTCTCCGTCACCTCGGCCGACAGCTCCTCCTGCGTCTCCGCCAGCCGCTGCTTCGCGGCCGAAGTGCGCTTGTCGCAGTCCGCGATGAACGCCTCCAAATGCTCCGTCGCCTTCACAACACACAATAAATTATTACAAATTTTAGTAAAAAAGACAAGAAATAAAAGGAATTAATTTATTGTTATGTATTTGTGCAAGCTTTCTTAATATTTTCACACGATTCTGTCAAATTCTGTTACTTTGGCGTGTAAAAGTTATAGTACAAAAAAAAGTTTGATTCTCACTGCACTGTTATATGTTAACTACAATGTAAATTATATAAAAATGTAATAAAAAACTTATACTCACATCAATGTCATAGAAATAGTCTTTGGTTTTCGATGCTAACTCAAAGTCCGCACGAAGCGCCAGATCATGTATTTTAGGACACTCACCTAGATCCATTCGCTGCAATTAAAATTACAAACACGTGAAAAATAAAGAGTTTTTTTATATATTATGAAAACACAGTAACATCTACACAGTAATATAGTAAGAATGAACACATAAATATTCTAATATGTAATAACATGTAGTGGCACAGTTTGAAATCACTTAAATAATGAGAATTGATCAATACCAGTATTGTACACTTTAGTGATAGGCACAAAATTAAATACCTACAGGCCTTAGTCATATTTTGCGAAATTTCGCATAACTTTCCTCCACATTTAATATGAATATAAATTAATTGTGTGCTAATAATAAATGTGAAAATCATTATAAAACCATATCCTCATCAGGTAAATACTGAAAAATGTTTGATTTCCCTGTTAATTGTCAGCATTGTTTGACACATTTACTATGCAAAAAATGTTTTTTTTGCTTTACAACATATTATAGAAGTGTGCTTATTTATTCAATAACACTTTCCTCTCACCCATAAAATGGTATTTCTAACCATAAGAATGTGATAAAACAACCGGCCACTTTGAAAAATAGTTCGCTTCTAAAAGAGAACACACATCTCAACTTTTATGAAAAAAATTACTAAACGGAACAGTAATTCATTTTTAACTTAACAACCGATGTTGTTACAATTAATTAGACCATAGACAAGAACACCCAGTCTAAAATATCGAAGAAAAAAAAATGTGTTTATAAAATACATACAATGTCACCAGCAATCAATCAGCTCACCCTGGCCCTGGTTCATCAGCCAGTAAATAAACCATTTATATACTTACAAATTATAGCGGAAACACCATCGTATGCCTAACTAGCCCGCCAACACTCTAACACATCAAAAACATATCCACATACATCGCAGCTCAAATAAATATGTTGCAACCTGATACAATATAAACTCATAATTTAATACTTTATTTATTTAAAACGGCTAAAAACTCACGTGTAATTTTCGGTGAACGGTACCAACCAGTGCGAGACGCGCCGCGACCGCGACCTCCGAAATATAAGCACTCGCCCTGATGATGGACTCCCGAAGAGTTCGAAACTAGTCCGTACCGTTCACCGAAAATTACACGTGAGTTTTTAGCTGTTTTAAATAAATAAAGTATAATAATGTCTCACGAAAGTTTTAACAATCATAATTTAATATTATTTTGCAAACTTTAAATTATTAGATTAGATTTCTTGATGGAGGCCAAGGCCCACTTCGGGTCATCGTGTCACCCTAGTTAGTTTTAAATTATTACGTACATTGCTTTTTTTTGGAAATTTTGCAACAGTCATTTTCTTCACATTTTTCTCATGATAATTAGAATGTAATACTAATATGTATCAGGATGCAACATAATGTTTTTTACCCATATATTTGTTGAAATTAACATTTTATATAAAATAAAGTTACAGTTTGAAATGACTAGTTAATGTTTTAATTAAAATATACTAAGAACACAAAAAGTGTATTATAAAAGAGAAAATGATAAACCAATTTAGAAAGTGTGCTTTCAACTTTCTAAAACTCCACAAATGTATCTTAAAAATTCATATATTGTTTATAACATTATTTTTATTTATAGATCTGTTCAAGTATTTTTAACAGTATTTAAAATAGAGTTGAATTTACATGCAAATATTTGTCAATTTGTTCTGTAGTCTAACCATGAAACAGCGTTGTACATACCCAATGTAGTTAGACAATACCAGCAATATCACCCAGCTTACAATGTTCAATGACGTTATCGCATATGTACTCACCGAAGCAGCATTAGTAACCGTTGGATAATTAAATAATTTTAATTAAGCCTGAGAGTCAAGTAATAAATTAAATTCTGCTTAGCAGTAAGTATGTCAGCTAACTAGAAATATTTTATACGTACATCTTGGTACTTACAGAACAGCCTAACTCATACAATCTATCCCTCATCTGTTAAGTATTGTGATGAGCAATAAAGACTAGTGTTGGGCATTTTCTGAAAAGCATATTTCACCACAGTTAATGCCACTCCGATGTAAGAATTTTCCAGAGACTACATACAGCAAAATACAAGAAATGAAAGTGTGAAAACATGTCACATACATTAGGATACAATACTTCAAATCTGTAAAAATGTAGGTACGGCCATATTTTAGTCCAATTTACACTTATGATCCTAGTGTATGCAAAAGGAAAACACTGCAATGTAGACAATATTCCTGAGAAATCATTGCAGCAAATGTTACTAAATCATTATATTAAAATTAAGAATCAGATGTTACAGAGAGGTAGAACTTAGAAGATAGGGAGAAAGTAAATTGTTAAAGCAATTATAAAATGTAAAAATGATATCTCAGAAATATGATTGTCCTGAATCACCCAAAATCATTTTAATAATAATAAACTTACCGTCGAAGACAATATTTCATGAGGACAGCATTGCAGTAAAAACGATTTGCATACTGAATCGTCGTAAAATTTAACCCCATGTCTGTCTGTTTCGCCTGCAAGATAATATCAATGTATTATTTAAATAATAATTACGATAATTATTTCTCTCACCAAACTTAGTGTAATTTGTATTTATATCCTTACCATTGCGAGCCGTACCCATCAATTGATCCAACATTGCCCTCATTTGCTCGTGAGCCGACATTTTCGAATTTTGAATTCAACGTGAAGCAAATGTTCTATTGACGTCAATTCTAATGCTTTCTTAATAATAAAGTAAAATTTTACACTAAGTATGAACTATGTCTTATTTTTGTAATATAACTAATACAATAACGTAATCACAAGTTGAAACAAGCCAACGAGTAAAATTAATATGGCGAACAAAAAACAAATGGCGAATTCGAAATCTATGATCTAAATCATAGACGGAGTGTTGGCTTAAAGGTCTTTGTTACCAGGCCATAAAATCTAAAAAAAAAAAATATACGTAGTGTGGCTTCTTTACAGAATATCAGATACTTCTAAGATAATGATAATTGTTTGTTATTTTCTAAAGTTTACCGTCATTAATTTAATGAAATTAGCATCGAATTAATTTCATTAATGTCAAATGTTTGTATTCAAATGTTTAATATTTTTCGGGAATCTTAAGGCAGCTGTTACCATTTTATTAGATCTTTTGCTGTGCTGTCACTGTCACTCACAGCTGTCTGCTGTCATTCCGTTTGAATTAGATGTGATAAATTTGATGATAAGCATTTGCATTTAATTTATTTTTATTACATATAATAGCTGTTCCTTATCGATGTAAATATGGAGACGTTATACTTACCTGTTTAACTAATGTATAATTTCTATGAAATACAGTTTGAGTTTTAACATCTTTTTAGAAGCTTAGTTCTAGTATAGAAAGGTGTCGTTTGATTTGTTTTTATGGCTAATTCTTATAATTACAATGTCTCTAATAAGACTAATAATTCCCATAAAGCCAGTATCGGAAAATGCTGGGATTTATTTCAAAGGATACATAACAAGCAAAGATAATGTGACTACAATATACATTACGAGATATTCAACAAATCATGATCTTTTAGAAGAAACAGTAACCAAGAATGACAATATTATTTATGGTTATTATAGCAATTATGAAACACGCAAGTTGAAGCTCGATTCTTTTGCTAATTATTTGATTATAAGTAATGAAATATGTCCACAAATACAGTATTTAAGTATAGATGGGAAAAGAATAAATGATATTGACAACTGCATATTAATTTCTTATGATCACAATGCGATAAAAGATTCAGAAACATTGAATGAATGTAATGATTATATATTTAAATTGCAAACATTATTGAGGAATGATTATAAAGAGGTGCAAAGCACAACAGATTATGTTACTACATTTAAAAATCCTTCCTGGCTGGTTTCATCAATGTTTATTCAACATATATTTAATTATTTAAATATGATAATTTGGCTCATAAAATCCATCAGAAGAAATAGAAAAGTAAGTTTCAAACAAGGACTACAGTGTCACAATAATACATGAATTTTACATGTTGTTGAAATTATTACTTTTCAACCTGATCAAATAATACTTTTCATGGTTGGGTAGTTTGAAAGTCATTCTATTTCAACAAAACAGGCTTGTTAGATTTTAATGTAATGTATGCTACACCAGACTCATTTATTTATTTTATTTTTATTGAAAGGGGCAAACGAGCAGCGGATCAACTAAATAATAATGATAACTAGACTCATAACTTACTACTTTTGTTAAAATAATTATTAATTTAATGACAATTGTTGTTTTCCAGATATCAATGAAGGAGGGAAATTTTATTTTATCAATTCTGATAGATATTATTATCGGGTACCTTATTTTAGAATTACTTTTAAAGGACAAAAAAGATTTAGGCACACTTTTAATGGGTATTTTGGAGGTAAAGTTGCACTTTGACTATTATGACAATTTTAAAGTGAATATAGTGATACTAATTTTGTATATTTTCAGAAATTAGTAAATCTGATGTACACTTTATTGAAATGGTTAATGGGTTCACCGGCCGGCCTTAAACTGAATAATGCATTCAATAAAATGTTGGGAAGATATTTTTCCTATCACATTGAACTTTGGTGGCTATTCTTAGGTATTAAAATAATTATTTTAATACTTTTTAATCATAAAAAAGTAAAATCACATTATTTGTATGTTATTTTCAGATGTTTCCGGTGAAAAATTAAATATTATACTGGATTTGTACAGATATATAGGTTACCTAGGTTTCACATTTCAAGCTGCAATAATTGCTGATATGATTTGTATTGCAACATTTCATTCTTATTGCATTTATGTGTATGCTGCTAGGTAATATACATTGCAATACATAAAACAGTCAAACATGGACAAGGAAGAGTCCAAGGGACCACAATATTTGTCTTGCCTGTAGAGGTTTCTCTCTAATCCGAGTTTCTTGCTTATGTTGGTAGCTCTTTATTACCAGAGAATGACCCTCGATTATAGAGGTTTCTCGCTTATTCAGTATTGACTGTATTATATACTAACTGTTGTGCGCGACTTCGTCCGCAGTTATGTTACTCAGGGATAATGTAGCTTTCCAATGGTGAAAGAATTTTTGAAATCGACCCAGTAGTTCTTGAGTTATTTCAATACGAACAAAAATACAAAGTATCTCTCTTTATAATATTAGTATAGATTTAGCAGTACATATTTACTTTAATATTTACAGGTTGTTTAATATTCAAATATCTGGATTAATTGCATTACTAAGGTTGTTTGTTGGTAGAAAATATAATCCTCTAAGAGGTGGCATAGACTCCTGTGAATACACAAATCAAGAACTATTTGTGGGAACAGTTGCATTCACTATTTTGTTATTATTATTGCCTACAACTGTTATGTATTATACAGTATTTACTTTGGTATGTACAAAATATTAAATTTCCGTGAATTTATTCAAAAGTTATGTTTTTTTTAAACTCTGTTGTATTTTCAGTTCCGAGTGTTGTCAATGCTGGTCCAATATGTACTTTCCAAATGTATATATTTAGTTCAGACTTTACCTTTGTATGTTGTTATTTTATGGATAGCCAAATCAACTAAAGTTGAAGGTAAGTTATTTTATGGAAATGCCTTTTATACTATTGATTTATTAATAAAAATACTATTTGCATTTTTTGGCAATGTGGTAACACAAAGAAGATTTTATGTGATACATATTTAAATTAAATCTTTTTTGTTTTTCAGGAAATGTGTTCCTTGAAGTAGTGAAAAATGAGGAGACATCTCCTTTAGTGCTTAAAATAAAACTGTTTACTGTTTCATTGCAAACTTTAGTCAATAACTTTAAACCTCCCGTGGAGGTATCGAAAAATGTCGAATGGAGTAATATTGTATCAAATATTATCACGGGAAAACAAATAATATAGGTAAATAGGGCAATCATTTAGAACAGGAATGATGAACCAATGGCATGTGGCAATATTTTAGGCACGTCACTGATCACAAAATACAAAAGAAACCATAAATTAAAATGAGAAATAGGTATCAGGAGCGAATGCAGGTATTGCGAAGAGCAAGGCTTCGCTACAGAAAGGGCTCACAAAGTCAAATTATTTATTTGAGGGCACATCTAGATTTCATTGAATAAAATTAAAGAAAAATGGCACTTTGATACGTAAAGGCTCGCCATCTCTGATTGTGAATATGTAAATGGTTACTATAAATGAAAATAAAACACATGATATGCCTCAACTTAGTTTTATTATCGTGAATAATTGCGCACAAATCAAATTGGTCTGGTCACTATGTATAAATGCGTAGTTGCTCATACTATACCAACAGACTGGGCAATTTTTAACTTATACAAATAATAATTGAAAGGCAAACCTACAACTAAAACTTAACTAATTTTGTAAAGCCAATCACCAATTACTTTATGTGTTCATCGCATAACTGGGACATTGACTTTTTCAATATAAAGTTCATTTTTTTCAACGATTTGTCATCCCTGTGATGCAGAAACATTCTTTTAATAACTGACTTTTGAAGAGATCAAAAAGATTTATTATGAGCACACAAAACACATACAATTTTGTGTCTTAGTACAAATCCAATTTGTTATTGAATACATTTTACATAGAAACATAATGTTTCATTATGTCGCTTTAGAAAATTAAAGATTATAACACGTAAAATAATTTTGAATACGAGAATATTTAATACTGCCCATTACAATGACATGGTACAATGTTATAGTAATTATTGAACTACAAAAATTTTGCGCATATATTTTACTTCACACTTACGGTAATTATCGATATTTTACTCTTATGACATCACCTACCTCGGTGCATACATTATAGGCAAGAATTAAGTTGTAAAACAATGAAACTCATAAATATATTGAATAACATCAAATAACATGCAGTTATTTAATATTACTGAAGATTTACAGGAATGTAAATAATGAGCTATGTTTATCACAAATGTTAAGGCTCACACGAATAATTATATAGCTTGCAAATTTAATAAAATCGTATTAAAAAACACAGTATTAAAATTGCCTATTTATGTTAATTGTTAGTCACACAGTGTTACAAACAAAGATTACAGACTAGAAAGTTATCATCTATATTGGACATAGCTCAAAAGTTAACAGACTTTGTTAAATTACTATGGATATTTGAACAACACTTTGTACAAAGGTGATCTAATTGAACCTAAAAATGTCTAAGACCTTATTTAATAAAGCACACGGCTATGATAAAAAATCGACACTTCAAGTAAATAGATATTTAAATCCCATAAATACCCAATGTTTATTTTTAAGGGAATTTCTAATGTATTTTATAGACATTTAACAGTAAATACTATGAATGTGATTATTTAATTTATATAAATACACATTTAATATAATCCCTTTATAAATTATCAAATGAACTGTATGTAAACAATAAAAGTTATTATCCGAGATGATAAAAATTTATAATTTTAACAATTACATACACAATAGCTATACACTTAATATTTACATAAAATTATTGTTCCAAAATATTAATTCCATCTTATATAGAAACAAATACTGTGAGCCCAACACACTCATTTCATGGGTGTTGCAATCCTGCTGTGTGCTTTTACAAAGTCATAGACCGACAAGCGAATAACAAGATATTGTGTGTGTCTTTATAAGATCATTAGCAAGGACGTTACTCCGGTGAATAAAACAGTGTGAAGCAAGCTCCCATATTTACCACTATCTCCGGTGGGTAGCCCAAAAAAATTTAGCGTTTACTAAGTTTTTTCCTTAATTACTTCATAATCATCACAGATATTAGTTAATTAGGAAAATATTATATTGATCACAACATATACGATTTATATAACCGACGAGTACGTGAAGCGGTTGTAAGGATATTTATAACGTATACTACAATAGCTAACACAGTGTTGCTAGTCGCAGAGCCTTGTCGGTGTCAGCTAGTTCTTGAGTACACACCTGTAGTCCTTATTGACGTCTGATGAGTTTGGTGAATGCTCTTTAGGTCTAACAGTACCACGACACGACGCTAACTTTGATTCCAAAGCCTACAATGAAGAAAAGTACACAATATGAATGGTGTTAATATTAGTATATGACTGAAATTGAAAGCGTTGTTATGCCCTCACCTACATCACGTGCCACACGAATACGAATAAAACAAGACACGATGATAAACAATAGACAAACATGATATTTACAATTGATATCATTTTTTACATGATACAATGGATGTACAGTCAAATCTGGACAAGCGAGAAAACTCTATAAGTGAGACAAATATCGCGGTTCCTTAGCCTCCCGTTTATCCAAGTTCGACTGTAGTGAAAACTATAAAATAAAAAACTTCACATTATTATTTATTCTACATTAAATTATTAATAAAAAATAGCGTAATTACTAGAGTATATAAAATATATTAATACTACGTACAATCCATGTCTTATTTGTCCTATTAAATATTAAGTCACACGGTTATGTATAAATCTACAAATTGATTTTAAACTTTGTGATACACATGTATATCTATGTATTATCAGAATTGCAATTGTCTAATAAAATTATAAACAATTGCTAGAAAATAGTAAAACAATGTTAATAATAACATAGCACTTTTATTTTATGGCATTGTATTAAATTATTTTAATTTTGTCTATGAAATACTAATATTAAATTAAATAATTAGCAATATGGCATTAGTTTTGTTAACTTCGGTAATAATTGCCTCAAATAAAACAATGTCCAATAGACAATGTGTAAATTCAATTAACTATTAAAAAAACTAATTGTAAACTTATCCTCATCCTTAATCTATGATATACTAATGTGAATACATTTTACTAGCCTACAAAAATATATAACTAGTTTTAGAAAAATGTGTAAATTGGTCAACCAAACCACAACCTTTACTCTGCCTAATTAGTCTTTTTATCGAATATAATTCATATTTTATTGTTATTTGGTGTTACATTAAAGTACATTTTGATTTTGGTAGCTTTCATTATGAAAAAAATAATTGTACAATAAAGTACACTTATTATTTTAGCCCTTGTTTGTTTTTCCCTTGCTCATTTCCTTTGCGAATCGAAGCGAAATTTAACAAATTCTCCAATCCCTCTCTAGAGCGTACCGCAAACGATCTACGCAGCTTTCCACTCTCACCATTGGATCTTTCGAATGACTCGGATGTCCTATTCAGACTATTCCGAGGTGGTTTCTTTGGTATTTCAGGTTGTTCAGATTTAGATAACTGTCGTGTTAATTCTGTTTTCCTGTACTCCACAACATATTCTTCAGTATCATTTTTAATTTCCTTACTAGCTATGTTGTCCAATGTTTGGTCGACCGAGGCACTACATAAGCATTTGACCTTACCACACTCACGGCAAAGAAACCTCTCAAGCTGCAAAGCAATAAACATCATGCTAACTACATTATAAAACCATGCAAAATTAATTAAACAACAGAACAGCACAATTCTACAACTTTTATCTACTATCAATAACGCTGTGTTTTAAATAAAAGCCTAAAATATTTACATAAAGCTAGGAAAATACTGGGCACTAAAGTGGTCAAATAAAATCTAATTTACAAAGTATTTATTTACAATTAAAATTGCTTTTACTAACTTCATTATAGAATATCAAATATAAAATATTACTTATGGATAATCCATTCTTGTTGTGAAATAAATTATAAAAATCAATAGTTAACTTAATAAATTGAAGAAAACAAACCCAAAAATCAATAAAATTACAAATTACTTAAAAAAGTTTATTTTAAAATATTTAGTAATTCATAAAACTGTCTTGAAATGTAATTAATGCGGATTGTTAAAATATATACATTTACTGGGCGTTTAACTTTATCATAACTTAAGGTTCAATCGGTTCAATCAATAATAAGGTCAATCACAGAGACGAAGAACCCGTTATTGCTAATTATTGACATGACTTATCATTATCGGGGAACATATATGGATATTGTATATAAACATCGTGTTTTATTCTATTATTCTAAGATTAATATAAAGGGTCTTTTTTAAACTTTCCATTAAAAAAAATTATAGGACATTTCGTAATTAAAGAAAGTTGTATAAAAATACTTTATTATTAATATTTCTCCAAAACTACTTTTTAATATGAACTACACATATTTACGATTTATAAATACTATTACATATACTAAAATATATTAATACAACTAACATTGTAAAATATGTCCAACATTAGAGTTCAATAATATTACATTAAATATACATAATACTACACATAAATAAATACATCGTATAAAATAATTTATTGGTCATAGATATATATAATAATCTTTATTTATAATACATATTTGCACTATTGTCATATTATTGTTTTCCAATATACTACAGACATAGCAACAAATACTACCACTGTTATAATAATAAACAATTTAGTTTCACTCACCCCAACTTTCCTGAGCAGATCTCCCACTATATTGATAGCGGTGACGCGGGAAGACGGTGTCATTGCGTTACCATTGATTTCACCTGTCAAATGTTATATATTCAATAGTAATTATATAATATACAGAATAATTATACTAATTTATGAGAAAGAATAACGTTTCAACAAATACACTACCGAATGTATGAATAAAGTTTTTTTTGTAATAGTAGTTAGTACTTTTTTCTGATTTGATAAACTTTATTTGCTAAATATCCATTACTAATTATTTATTTTATTATATTTTTCTTATTAAATTCTATACTTATATAATAAAAATATTTGTTTGTTTGCTTAAATAAACTCTGAACCTACTGAATCAGTTTAACAAATTCTTTCATTGTTAGAAGCCTATATGACATATGCATATTTATTTTATTTTTCTTTTCCATTCTGTGCGGTCAAAGTCATGGCCACCAGCTAGTTACAAATATACAAAAAAGTCAGTATACAACTTACGTTTCTGTGGTGTTGTTAATGAAGTTTGAGTTTCAATTTCAACTTGAGTGCGAGATGTATCAGAGATATGTCCGTTGCATATATTTTCAATGCTACCATCTTCCTTCTTATCCGGTACCTTTTCTACTACCTTTAATTCTTGTTTGAGATCTATAAGTGTACAAGTTACAATCGAATTTCTACAGAGTTTTAAATAGTTTGTTAAGGAAGTAGTGACCAAGAGTATGTTTCTCATGGTACAGGGGGCCTCTGAGGCCTTTACAAAAGGTTATGCAGATCTGGACATTTAGTCTGTAAGCTTATTTATTCTTAAGTGGTAATAAGCAAGCAGCAACCTGGATTGATACCCATAAACATATGCAATTATTTTTCTTTAAAGAAATGGTTAAGAATGGAAAGTAGACTAAAATTAATTCTGCTAATATTGCCACACCTCTGCACCACATGTGTATGAAACTCTACGACTATGAGATAGAAACCAACTGACCGAGTAAGACTTAAAGCTGAAAATATAAATTATGTTGAAAGTAGTTTACCTCTAGCTTCATCATTAGCTCTTTGTAGTTTCACTCTCAAGTTTTCTATCTCATCTACTTCACTTTCTAGTACTGCATTCCTTTCATATGCCTGATTTAATAGTGTCTCTATACAAGATACCGACTCCGTTATTACTCTATAAGAAGACATTACATTTAAACAAATTATTTGATAATAAAGTCATACATGATATTTATAAGTGGCAAACAACCAAGTGGCCATCTTGATTCACTGAAATAGTGAAGCGACCGCTGTCCGTAGACATCTGCATTTCAGATGCATTGCCTACCCTTAAGCTACAGGGAGGAGACGTACATCAAGAAGATAATTCCCCTTCCTAGCCAAATCCACTTCCCTTTTCTATGATTTCCTTATAAGAAAAGGATAGGAAGGGAAAGTGGGAAGCTTAAAATTATGACTGCAGTGCAGGTTGTAGAGATTGCATTCATTACATAATTTTAACTTTAATGTGAAAAATGTTACCTCTGTCCTCTTTCAAGATCATCGTTTTTCTGTTCAATTTCTCGTATGTACGTAGCTTGTTTTTCCTTTTCAATTTTCAATGCTTGTAATTCACTTTCCAAAGCATTGGTTTCATGTTGACTTCGCTCTAGTTTTTTCTAAAAAGATTTTTTCGGTATTAATGTAATGATTTATTTTAGTTTTACTAATCAGTTTTTCATTATCCATTAATTTAATAATAATCATCTTACCCTCAATATATCAACGTCGTTTTTTAGTCGTTGATTTTGGTGTTCTAGGTCCCTATTCTGTTTTTCAACTTGGACCAATGATGCTTCCAATTCCTTTTCAAGTTGTGCTGAGTTTTCTGTGTACTCATCTAACTCTTGCTGAATGTCAATAACTCTGCAAAGATTGATCGTTAAGAAAAACTCCAAAACTGGTAATTTCTTACATACCTATAAATAATAATGGATGGCCTTACTTTTGTTCGTAATATTTGGCTTGTTTCCTCCAAAACTCTAGAGTGTCCGTTTCTAACTGTCTAGGAGATTCCATATTTACTGAGGCTTACTAAGAACACTGATAGAATTCTTACGGAATAATTTATTGATTTAATACTGAACGTTTGATATGAGTATTTTACTGAACAGTTTATTTTGACCTTTTGATATATTATGAATCAGGCATTATAATTTATAACGCAAAATTGTGACACAACTTCCTCGTTTAGACCAAAACAAGGCAAATTGTTTGACAGATAAGAAATGTCCATTCAACCGGTGCTGCCATGTAACAAATAAACTCTATGGAACATAGGATTTCGAAAAGTAGATGGTAGAGTAGAATAGTAGTAAGTGGTGATTTAAAAGGATTTAAAAATATGCAATCCAGTAATATTGTTAATCGCTAAATTATTATTTGGACTATACGTTCTGATTTTCTGCTTGAATTGAAAAGAATTCTTATTTCACATGGCAATGCTGCGCAACTGTCAATTTTGACGTTTTGACATTTAAGTTGTCAAAAAGATGTTGGAACTTGAGATTTAAAACAGAGTTTATTATGAATTTTATAATTAACTTAGTAAAATATCGCCATATAAAAACATCAACTCATTTAGAAAATGTTAACTCACATCATTTATTTGTAAATCTCATTTCGATATCAATATTGTTTTCGAATGACGTGTAATGTTTCCAACGGTGGACTCCGAAGATATTTCACAGGTCACGTCATTAGAAGAAAAACAGAGCGTTTCTAGCGATGTGCGAGACTCGTCTGAAAATTCTCCAGAAACTCAACAAAATTATAACAGGGAGTTAACTATCAATATGTTGTTAAAGGAGTTGCTCTTATGCATTGCTCTTGCTTTAACGACTTATGGAGCACTTCATAGCACGTAATTATATTTTCATTGATGTTTTCTCATATCTGTTAAGTTTTATTATTAAATATTTGTATTAAATTTATTTTCAGGCCACCAAAGGTGTCAAAACAACCACAGGCAATGAGGTTCTTTAATTCAGGCTCAGTGGTGACAGATTGGTACAGGGGGCAGCTGGGCAATGCCCTGGCCGCTGTGAACAAGGCAGATGTATCATTCATAATGTACTATGCCCCCTGGGATGCTGAATCACAGTTTGTCAGAGGAGAGTTTGAGTTAGCCGCTAATGTTTTGAAAGATAGAGTAAGTTACTTTCATTAATTAAACTTTATGATCTATTTTAATCTTTACTAATGTCTATATTTCTTTCAGGTGTATTTTTCAGCTATCAATTGTTGGAATCCTGGGAGTGAGTGTAGATTGCAACACAACAAGATACCTTCCTGGCCTATTCTAATGGCGTATACTGTTAACTCTAGAGGGGTACTTTATAAAGGTAAACTTATTGGAATCTAATTGATAATTTCTTTAGCTATTTTTTATCTGTAATTTCTTAAAGAGAATAATGAATCTGAAAAGTATGTTATTATGTTTTATCTATGAAGGAACTGAGTTGTATTTTTAACTTTTGCTCATAGGTATTTAATCTGTATTTTTATTAAGAATATATTTTTTATAATACTGCAGGTCCTAAAGATGCACATAGTATGGTTAATTTTTTAGAATTGATCATGAAGCCGCTAGTAAGAATATCTTCAACTGAAGATCTTGTTCATTATTTATCTATTCATGATGTAAGTAAATATTCTATTAATTCATATGTAAAATATTGTTTAAATAAAGCATCAGCTGTATATCGTAAAAACATTTTAATAGCCGCACTCCAGTCATGTCAGTAATAAATATTTTATTATTTTAAGTATTAAATAGTAATAAAATATTTTAATAACACAACTATGAAACTATAATACAAGGATTTCCACTACTAAAACAATATTAAAAGACATATTCTTAACTAAAGTATTTTCTAAGAGAATGACAGATTTGTTTCGGAAACTAACTACATTTGTAACAAGTCTGTATAACATTTGATTAAATACCATTTTAGTGACTAAATTACTTACGCTATAAAATGTCAGGTTTTGGCGATGCATATTCGTGTACAAATGTCTATAATATTATATTACTCAAGCCACTTATGCCTCGGCTTCATTAGACCAATTGTAAAATGGAGATTTTGCTTCAGATTAAGTCCGTATAATTGTGACTTCGGTCCAGTGAAGGCAGGGCATTAGAGAATAAATTCACAAATTTGCATATTGTAGAGTGCAAAGGAACTAAGGTTTAAATAAGGTATTTTATTCCCAGGCTGTGGCAGTGGGTTATACACCGCTGAGCGACACATCTAGATATTACAACACATGGTACAATGTTGCTCTCAAGTCGCGAGAGTTCGACACAATAGGCGAAATATGTTTTGCAGTCGTTACTTCCGCGGATCTGGCCGCAGATCTCGGAGTTGGTAATCTACCTAATGCCCGTCTCATGCTTTGGAATGATACCAAGGTATGGATATTATGAAAATATAACTGTGGATTATTGTATTATGTTTTTAATTTGGTAAAAAAATCTATAAAATTTGTGGTTGAATATTGAAATGTTAATTAAATATGTATTAGTTTCATATGATGAGACTATACATAGATTCCAAATTACATACAAATTTTGTGGCCCATTATATTGTAAGGAGAGCTTACAATAAGACTGTTTTCAGTATTATGCTCAGAGATTAATGTGCAGTTCCTCTATGTTGCTTTTAAAAGTCTGAATTTGAATAAGGTATGCATATTGTTTTTTTCTTAGGAATTTAAAGTAGAGAACAGCAACAATACATGGAACGAATCAACTCTCATGCATTGGGTCTTAGAGAATTTCTCACAACCAGTAGCAAGAATAATTCCATTGTGGAAAAAGTCATTTAATTTTGAGAGATATGCGGATGGCAGTCCGATGTTGATATTATTTACACCTCTCAATCCATTGTATGAACAATTACCTTCATATACATTGGTAAGTTACATATTATTCGTTAATATTATACTTAATTACCAGGTTTTATCAACCTTGTATAAAATATGAAAACTGGTTAAATATAATGTACAATCGGAGAAACTGGCGGTGTTCCATTTTTATAGTTACTTGTTTGAATATTTCGCACGAATCGTGACGACGTGGGTAACAAAGCCAATAGGGCAAGGTCGAGATTTGATTTTTGAGACTGATTTTTACTATTAAACTACTGGTACAATAGTAATTAGCTACTTGTAAGAATAGATGGAGTTTCATTTGAAGAAACTAGACAATAATTCTGTAACCCTAAGACTTCATTAGACAGATGTCACGCAAAAAACGGCCTTACGCCGAAGCAAAATCCCCGTTTTTTGCGCTAACTCGGTCTAATGAAACCGTAGGGTCAGTGTAACACCACAGGTTTCCGCGATTGTACATATAAAAGTTCTTATTTTAGTTACGAGAAGTAGCGATGGAATATTATAATTGTAAGAATAATGATAGCAGTCAATGGATAACTGAACTAATAAAACTACAACAAGTACAAAGACTGATATACCAACAAAAGGATCATTTAAAATTTTGCGAAAACCACAAATTTAAATCAATAAGAAAACCGAGCAAATTGTATAAAAAAGAAATCGTATCTAATAATAATAAATATCCTTGGAATAATGTAACACAGAAGAGTCAGAAAAGTGGTGTTTTTGATTTTATTCTAAAGCAAGGTTTAGCTGTGTCTAAAGTGATGCAAAGTGCAAGTGACGATTTACCAATGTTGGCCTCTCTCGACCTACTGAACGAATGCACTACGAAGTTCCTACCTGCGGAGAAAAGTTTCTACGAAAACTATGAAAAATGTCATATGCTTGAAGAAAATGTAAATAAACAGGATGTAGATATTGAACAATCAAAGTAAGTAAACAAGTTATCTTTGATAAACAATAACTGACAAGGATATTTGTGCTGATAGACAAGTGCTACACCTCATCCCTTGCCCAACATTTTTATATTTTTATTGCTTTAGCAGAGGACTAACTGCCGTTTAACTTATTCAGATATCTGAGAACTTATGTAGATCTCTATGGGCATTAGTAACTTCGCTATTTCGGCGAAATATTAAAAAATATGAGTATTACTCTGTATATAACTTGGCCCTCCCCCGACTCGCGCGATCTTAACCACCAAGATATCCGAAATCATTTAACAGTAACTGGTAGCAACCAAAATCCATTATTATATATGTTATCGTTACCTTCGATAACAAATAATTATGTTTTATATTGTAAAGGTCAAAGTTGTGACATTTATCATTTACTATAAAAAATATAACAAAACTTCAAACATGTGAATGCAGTTTATAGAGAGACAAGTTATCTGACCCGGCGGGTATAAGTTAAATTAAATTATGATGGTTTATTGGCGCCATCCTTTTCTCTATGTCCAAGTAGGTTTTACATATTAACCATCCAATAGCGTCATCCTTGGTTGACTATGTCACCATGGTAATTAATGGGTACACATTATGCACTTAATTAACAATTATAATTTTAAAGTGCAATTATTAGTTCGAGATGAGTGTCAATAATCTACCACCTGTATTTACTTTATTTATTTAAAACGGCTAAAAACTCACGTGTAATTTTCGGTGAACGGTACCGACTAGTTTCGAACT